>OY811987.1:357500-591000 GCA_963681505.1 Eunapius fragilis | reverse complement strand
GAGAGGAAGCTGGTGGAAGAGGAGAGGAAGCTGTATGGGGAAGATGATAACCTTGAAGAGGATGAAGCTGAACTCACTGACCAAGACACCACAGGTTGGTCCTGTAGCATGGTGTGTAGACGTTACATAATCAATTCCTTTGTATGTTTGGTGTTTTTCACCATCTCCAGACGCTGAGGCATCTGGAGATGATGGTATTAGTGGGTCAAAGAAGGAGACACCTGGTGACGATGGTCAGAATATGGATGGGAGGGGCTCTGAAACCGTTGACAAGAAAGAGGACCCCTATGGTGTGGACGGTGACCAAGGTGATGGGGAAGGTGACCATAGTGATGGGGAAGGTGACCATAGTGATGGGGAAGGGGACCAAGGTGATGGGGAAGGTGACCCCAGTGACCAAAGTGATGGTGGAGATGTGACCAGTGAAGATGATGATGATGCACCTGTCCTCAAGAGAATTAGCATCACTACAAGGAGACAGCGTATTGACTCTGATAACGAAGACGAAAGCCCTCCTGTTCTAAAGCAGTCAATCTCTCTTGGAAGCTCTAGCGGTGACAGCGTACCTCCAAATCTAGTTGCAGGCTCCTCCCCCATTGTCATATGTTCTGCTCTGTCAGACGGAAGCATGCATCCTCTGATAGCCAAACATGCCAGCCAAGTGGATAGCAGTAGTAATAGCCAGCTCAACATCACTTCAGTTGACACGAGAGATTCAGAAAGCGCATTCAAATCATTGGCTCCTCGAGAAGTTGAGTGTGAGACAACTGAGGTTTGCAGCGCTCGTGTAGAGGAGGTAATGGTGGTGGACAGTGGCCTGGGGCTGAGCACCCAGGATAACTCCTGCTCGCAGATGGTGATCGACGCCAGCAGCCAGGAGGGGTCACACCTGCAGGTCACTTCTGAAGAGGGGTCGCACCTGCAGTTCACTTCTGAAGAGGGGTCACACCTGCAGGTCATTTCTGAAGAGGGGTCACAGCTGCAGGTCATTTCTGAAGAAGGGTCATGCCTACAGGCTGCTGACTGCACCGCAGATGCAAGCTTCAATTCCTTCCCTCCTGCCCAACGACCACACACATTCAAGGTCGGCATGACTTGCAGAAAGAATAGTACCACGAGCAACCACAGTGACCAGGTGAGAGGGGGTGTGGTTATGGTTGCCGATGAATGGTGTTAAGTTTGCGTGGTAGTAATAGGGTGGACACTGTGATCATGTAACCATGTTTAACTTTTATAAGCCTTCATTGCCTTCATGTGATAGGTAATTGCTGAGCAAAGACATTTTTAGCTGCAATTTGTGTTTCTATGGAAACATCGACACAGTATAGTATGCAATGTATTTAATAATGAGCCTTTGTTAACGTTTTCAAAGCGTTTTATGTTGGTTTCTTCAACAAGCATTATTATTAGTTACCTATTAGTTATTAATCCTTGCACATTTTTGGAGCTGCTTATTTGCATACCAAGCCATCTAATGACACCCTGAAAGATTGCATTTTTTGTTCCCAATCATGTGACTTGTTTACAATCCTATTGGCCCAATCACCTGATATGTTCACAGTCACATGACTTGTTTACAATCCTATTCTTAATCATCTAATGTATTCATAACAGGTGTTCTTTGAAGCACTCAAATTTAAATATGTTCCTTGGGGTGAAGGTGGAGGGGAAGTAATGACTGTATCATCTTCCAGTGTATTCCCCTTCATATGGTGATGACAAGCCATGTCATCTGACCAAACTTCCTCCCACATCCACTTGCACTGACCATATTTGAACATGTGGTCATTCATCACACCCCCTTTCACCTAACCATCCTTGGAGCAATTAACGCTGTTAATTCATTAATCAGTTTATAACTATTAGGGAATAGGTGATGTCACCATACACTGAAGATAAGCCATTAGGTATCACATCAAAGGCATTATGGTATCACTGTCACAAAGGTATTAGGGTATCACTGAGGGTGCAATGTGAACTAGTGTTGTGCTGTTAAACATCACTTACTTTGCCTCTAGAAACTGTTCGAAACTCAAACCCCAGATAGCTCGCAGGTAATCACTTCTATTAATAGGTTAGACTACGATTATGTAATGCCTTTTCTTGTAGGATCCTTTTGATACTGAGGAGAGCAGTGTACAGGCATGGCCAAAGGGGAGGAGCTTAGAGGCATCCAACGTGTCCTGTACTGAGGACTCGCAGACTCAGTTCCTTGATGCGCAAGGGTGAGACAGGGGTGGGATGAGGTGGAGGGGAGAAGTGGGGAGGATGGAGGAGAGAGCTGAGGTGGAGGGAGGAGGGAGGAGAGTGGTGAGGTGGAGGGAGGGGAGAGGGAGGATGGAGGAGAGTGGGGAGGTGGGGAAGATGGAGGAGAGTGCTGAGGTGGAAGGAGGATGGAGGAGAGTGCTGAGGTGGAGGGAGGATGGAGGAGAGTGCTGAGATGGAGGGAGGGGAGGATGGAGGAGAGTGCTGAGGTGGAGGGAGGATGGAGGAGAGTGCTGAGGTGGAGGGAGGATGGAGGAGAGTGCTGAGGTGGAGGGAGGCAGTTCAACTTTAACCATCCTGCTTGCTCATTACAGGTTTTTGTGTGTAGACAAGAGGCCATCTGTTCACTCACTGCTCCACACCGGTGCCAGTCACATAGCGGATGAGCCATCGGACGAGCTCCTTGACCTGTGTTCTGGTACCTTTGCCACACAGGAGGCGGCAAGGGTGGGGATGCCCCTCCCACACAGGAAGCCCCTGAGTGGACTGCTCTCCTCCCTTGCTGTGACCAAGAGTGCCTCGGAAGGAACGCAAGAAACCGATGTACTGGCATTGTGTTCGGGGGTTTTCCCTAGCAGTCCCGGCAAAGAGGCTCCAGATGGTGATGGTGATGTAGAAGGTGGGCGTGGGGAGGGCAATGTCCTTGAGCGATGGGCACTGAGACATAGCCAGCCTGCCGAGACACCCGGGGAAGTGGAGGAGAGTGAGGATGAGGATATGCCGTTTCTCTTGAAAAGGAGGACCTCCCTACCAAAGCCGAAGCCCACTGCCAGGTGTGTTGGTGTGTGTGGCTGCAGTAGGTGGTGTTTTGTTACTTGGTCTATGCTTTCAGTGAACGACTTCAGGAATTTGTGGAGAGTGAAGCTGAGTTGTCTGGGGAAGACGTGGGATCAGATGGTGAGGAAGAGGGACCTGAGGGGCCAGATGAGTATGAGGAGGAGGAAGGTGCCGAACTGGAGTCTGTGCTCTCTGAGACTGAGTTAAGGAACCAGGTGACCAGAGTACACACGTAAGTGTCGCTGAATGGGTCTGGGGGGCTGAGTGATAGTTGGTTAATATTATGTTGTTTTGTGACCAGGAAACACACCCTTGCTGATGACAAAGCTGAACTGCTGGAGTTACAAGAGCGCTTCTTAAAAGGTTTGATGATGACACACTGTGTTGTTCTTCTGGTGACTCACGGTGGGTCTTCTGTTCAGAGGGAGACCTGTACGAAGATGGGCTGGCGTTGAAGAACGGTTTTTTCCGCACAAGGCACTTTGGGCCGACGGCCTCAGAGGGTTCAATGGACCTGTTTGCAGAGGACAGGACATTGGAGACAGAGGTGGACATGGAGGAGGACAACAGTCAGGCAGAAGCCCTGAGGAGAAAGGACAAGCTGGAGAGGGAGGAGTTCATGAGGAAGTGCAGGGTTAGTCCCCAGGCCATCTTGTGGGCTTTGGGGTGTTAAAAGTGTTAATTCTTGACACATGTTATATGTATTCATTGCTTATGTAATTAAGTGTGTTCTCAAAGTGACAGCAATGCAATACCAAAGGTGCTATGTCACATATGAATATAGCTGTGGGATGGTCACATGACTGGTATCTCTGCAATGTAGCAAAGAGAAGGGAGCCTTCTAGAGATTGACGAGGACAGTCAGAGCATCCTGAATATCATCAGAGACACATCTTCTCATTCTCTATTGAACAGTAAGTAAAGTCACACACACATGCACACACACATGCACACACATATACACACATGCACACACATGCCTGTAAAAGCTATATGGTTGTTGTGCTTATGAAGTGCCATATATTTGGACACAGTTTATTAATATATCCTCTCATTTGTTGCTAGCACCCACTAGTAGCAGCAGGTCACAGAGCGACTTGCCTACGCCGTCCAGTGCCAGCGTAAAGGTGTGTGTGTATGTGTGTGTGCTTATCTTCCCAGCCATTGTCACCACTGTTTGTTTACACTCTGTGTGCCATTCAAGAGGTCACGTGGGTCGTTCCTCAAGCATGACACTGCCACCCTCAGACGCCTCTCCTCCATCACCGCGGTGACGCCTAATGTATCAAACAAAGCGTTTGTTTTCCACAAGTCTACACCAGGGCAGAGTGACACACCTACTCCTGTAAGGGGTGTATGCATATGTGTGTGTCTGTGCTTTGGTGCATTAGTGAATGAATGCTATCTTACAACATGCAGAGTTCAAAATCTAAAGTTGGGAACAGTTTCTTGAAAAACAAGAGACCTAAACTTGATGACTCCGTTACCATTCCAGTCTCAGAAAACAGTGTTTTTTCTCTTCTTAAGTGATTTCGTTGTATGTATGTATGTGTGTATTTATGTGTGTGTATGTATGTGTATGGTGCTGGTGCATTGTGTGTGTGTGTTATGCATTGCTATTATCAGTCTCTATGCACTTAGTGGGCTCTGCCTAACGTGCCACTCTCTGTATGGTGGGGGATTAGGGCTGTGGTTTACTATACCTGTTAAGTGTGTTGTCTGGCATGAATTACAGATACAGTTCAATAAATAGATAAACCATTTTTGCGGGATACAGGTCGTATAGTGGTGACATCAGCGGTACCATATAAGATTACAAACAGCGAGTTAAGTTATATATAGTGACAGGTTATGTAATGACACACGCGTGTTTTCACCCTGACTCTCTTTCTGTTATCAACACGTAACTGCTAAAGGAGAAAAGCGGCGCCATGAGTGGGGGGAAAAAGTTTTATTGCAACGACCAGTATTTGTGCACATATATGATTCAGTATATATTTGTACAGATGGATGACCTTGAATAAAGTCATCTTACTCGTAGCAAATCGATTATAGTTGGCAGCCGGTTCAATATTTGTCGCTCCAAATGAGTGCAGTCTCATACGAGCTGAAGAGGAATCTTGAAGCAACCGACCTGGTTTTTGCTAGAGTCTTCCAGTTCCCATCGTACCACCAGCTGAATCTAATCACGTGATGTCGCATTACAATTCAATACCGCGGGCCACCCGCGGAAAAACTGACAAAAAGAACTTACGGATGGGTAGTAGGGACTAACGTATAGTGTCACGAACTCCGTGTACTGTGCTCCGGCCGTCATGGGGCAGGACACACCCAGCTTGCACGCATCGGCTTGCGGTAATGGAAAGTACACGGCGGCCGAATAGATTAATCCATAGACTTTATTGATGACGCCACTGATGTCCTGCCCTGGAGGTACTCATTGGAAATGCTGCTTCGGGATATACAGCTATACGACTCACCTGGGACGAAGGACACGCTGATAGAGGCGTTGTCCCCCCTTTTCAGTTGGCAGGTGCTGCTCTCACATCCGGGGACGTAGACGTCGGTGATGGTAACTCCCGTGGAACCTGTGCCGAGGTAAGACATCAGTCAGTATAATTTTCATGCGCTCAAGTGCTCACTGATGTACAAGTGCTCACCGCAATCCTTCCACGTTGTCGCTGCTGGCCGAAACAACCCGGAACATATTACCAGTAAAAGTGCCGTAAGCTGCATTGTAAATTATCAACCGATTTAAAGCTTGCGTCTCTTACACAAGCTTTATTTATTCTGCAACGTAACAAGGTGCCATCAAGTGATTCACGCTTTACACCTAGTGGTCTGGGTACGAGACTACGCTTCATCTTTAATTTGTGATCAGTTGAAGAGTTCTAAAGGGAATCTAGCTGTATAAATTCTATAGTGTACTAGTTTTATAGACCTTGAAGAATTTCTCGCCTTGATTGGACTTATGGTACACCGCTTCCTCTTGTGTATGAAGGCAGCCAGCTTTTTATGTTGGAGGAATATAGACGGATAGCCAAATTCCTTTGCCAATTCGGTACGCAGTACTCAATGGCCAATAATAGGAGTTGTCTTCATGAAATTCAGCCAGCAATGCATACAGTTCTTTTTCTTAAGGTCTAAATTATAATACAACCCATGCATGCACTATATATACATACATGCATGATTGTATAATATAGAATAACATTACTATTTTGAATTCGCAGTTCATGCCAACTATGCATCTACATCTATTATTGATTCTTCCGTAATGTAGCTGGGGGCCTGTCAAAAAAAAATGCTGACCGTAAATGCTCGAAAATCTGCGACCAGCTTATCACAGCAAAAATTGACGGCCTCTGTTATACAAGTAAATAAAAAACATTCTCTAACGAGAGAGTTGTTGTTATATAGGATTGACCAATGGTGGTGTAAAAAGCACGGAAACAAGAGGGACAGAAATTTTACTGGAAAATTGAAATAGGCCTATATTTAGCCCATTACTCAGGCATGCGCTGTTATATTGTGAGTGTGCTAAATATAGGCCTATTTCAATTGTCCAGTCAAATTTGTGTCCCTCTTGTTTCCGTGCTTTTTACACCACCATTGGTCAATCCTATATAACAACAACTCTCTCGTTAGAGAATGTTTTTATTTACTTGTATAACAGAGGCCGTCAATTTTTGCTGTGATAAGCTGGTCGCAGATTTTCGAGCATTTACGGTCAGCATTTTTTTTTTGACAGGCCCCCAGCTACATTATGGATGAATCAATAATAGATGTAGATGCATAGTTGGCATGAACTGCGAATTCAAAGTAGTAATGTTATTCTATATTATCGGAACCTACGCGAGTAGGTTCCATATAGGAATCCAACAGTATCATGAATGTCATTAAAAAAACGTCACTCACGTCTAGCGGGACATTTAAGAATCGGGTCACTTTGCTCTTAGTGGCATTCGAGCGATATAAAAAAGGACAACAGTTCTGCGTTGTATTTGTGTCACAAGACGGTGTACTTTTAGAGAACAAAAATACTCGTCCCCATCGTCCGTACCCAGTCCCACCTAAAATTTCTCCTCCGTCGGCTTCTTCTTCTTCTTCTTCCTTCCGGAGAGTATAACTCACGACAGGAACGTTTGTAAAGCACGCCAAGTGTACCAATCGCTTCAGGATGCGTCCGCAGGTTATCTTCGGGGGTCTGTTAGACGCCTAACTGTTCGGGCAATTAACTAAAGCGAATAGTACCTCATTTGGTATTCGGTTAAAAATACCCAATTACATCAGCTAGCTATTTTTAAATGCAATAATAGCCACGTGTCGTGGGCGTGATTCAAATTCTTAATATTCCCGCACGCTGTGGAAGAGGTATACGCACTGAATCCAAGAGCCTTTTCGGGTCCCTACGGCTCCATGTATAAATGTCCAACCATAATGCCAAATGGTTGAGAAACGGAATGGAGCAGAAATTTTACTGGAAAATTGAAATAGGCCTATATTTAGCCCATTACTCAGGCATGCGCTGTTATATTGTGAGTGTGCTAAATATAGGCCTATTTCAATTGTCCAGTCAAATTTGTGTCCCTCTTGTTTCCGTGCTTTTTACACCACCATTGGTCAATCCTATATAACAACAACTCTCTCGTTAGAGAATGTTTTTATTTACTTGTATAACAGAGGCCGTCAATTTTTGCTGTGATAAGCTGGTCGCAGATTTTCGAGCATTTACGGTCAGCATTTTTTTTTTGACAGGCCCCCAGCTACATTATGGATGAATCAATAATAGATGTAGATGCATAGTTGGCATGAACTGCGAATTCAAAGTAGTAATGTTATTCTATATTATCGGAACCTACGCGAGTAGGTTCCATATAGGAATCCAACAGTATCATGAATGTCATTAAAAAAACGTCACTCACGTCTAGCGGGACATTTAAGAATCGGGTCACTTTGCTCTTAGTGGCATTCGAGCGATATAAAAAAGGACAACAGTTCTGCGTTGTATTTGTGTCACAAGACGGTGTACTTTTAGAGAACAAAAATACTCGTCCCCATCGTCCGTACCCAGTCCCACCTAAAATTTCTCCTCCGTCGGCTTCTTCTTCTTCTTCTTCCTTCCGGAGAGTATAACTCACGACAGGAACGTTTGTAAAGCACGCCAAGTGTACCAATCGCTTCAGGATGCGTCCGCAGGTTATCTTCGGGGGTCTGTTAGACGCCTAACTGTTCGGGCAATTAACTAAAGCGAATAGTACCTCATTTGGTATTCGGTTAAAAATACCCAATTACATCAGCTAGCTATTTTTAAATGCAATAATAGCCACGTGTCGTGGGCGTGATTCAAATTCTTAATATTCCCGCACGCTGTGGAAGAGGTATACGCACTGAATCCAAGAGCCTTTTCGGGTCCCTACGGCTCCATGTATAAATGTCCAACCATAATGCCAAATGGTTGAGAAACGGAATGGAGCAGCGATAACGTTATAGGAAGGCTCCTGACGAATATTCAAGGTATCATTTTCTGCATGACGCCTGTGCGTTACTCTCAACTCTTATCATTCGTTACGCAGCTTGAAATGAAAGCCAAAACTACCATACACGTAAGTACCCGACACTATCGCATATAATTGTTTTGACCGAATTGATTTCTATACTATAGCTTCTTATATAGCATAACTTTCGAATTCTGTCGGTGGAACTACATACGCGATCAGATACTACGGTATACAGTCTACAGCAGATAATGTGAAGCAAGAGGCTCCAATTAGAATGTGTCTCCCCCACACCACCGCCCTTACAGAAAAAAAACCCGGCAACAACTAGCCACTCGTACACCTACAGATATGCCAAACGAGTGCAATACAAGACACGACAAGGTGTCAAGCGCGCTACTGAAAGGACCATCAAAGCGACCACCCCGAAGGTGCGTTACACCATGAATGTTGGATCTGGACATAAATTATAGCATGTATAGTGTATCGCTAAAATATTTTATGCAACAGTTACAGCGGAAGATATTGCATCTCTCTCCGTGCTGTTGTTTGAAATATGTGCACGCTGTTCGCTGACAACAATTTCGTAATAATGTTAATGTGTATTGTGGTGCATAATTTATATCTAATAGTATCAAAGTTGCTGATGACAACGTATTGTGGTTTATCTGATAATAGCGTGAGATCAGTGGGTACATGTAATCTTTGTCTGATGTATTATATGGCTTCACTTGCCAGTGGAGGATTTGTTTTAACTAATGGTTGTTTAAATCACCTGTTTCAGGTCCAGGTCCAGGAGTGGTTCCATTTCCAGCTGCAGGATTAGCTCCACCTGCTCTACCTGCTATATATCCTGGATATACAGAAGTATATCCTGGTCCAGAATATACAGCAGTATATCCTATACAAGATGACATGCTCCTGGGTTATAAATGAAATACTTGTACTTATTGTTTAAATAGTAATACTGTGTGTTTTAATGGTACACCCACACCTCAAAAATTGCATGGCCACGAGATTCTAAAATAAAACTGTCATTTGACATTCTTGCTACATGGTTACTTTTCAAGAACTAAATACAATACTAAATCTACCAAAAAATGTAGGAAACAAGTGATAAAAACATTCTCTATGCGAGAAGGTTGGTGGTATATAGGAATCAAAGGCGGTGGTGGTGTAAAAAGCAAGGGAACAAGGATTGTGATTGAAAAGGAAAAATGAAATAGACCTATATTAGCACACACAGTTAAACATGACGACATGCTGCTAATATAGGTCTATCTCTTTTTTCCTTTTCAATCACAATCCTTGTTCCCTTGCTTTTTACACCACCACCGCCTTTGATTCCTATATACCACCAACCTTCTCGCATAGAGAATGTTTTTATCACTTGTACAATCATGCATGTATGTATATATAGTGTATGATACCCAACAGGTCAAAATAAGTACCTGTGTGTGTGTGCATGTGTGTGTGTTAAGTTAACAACATGATGGGTTGTATCTGAACCTGCGTCAGCAGGTTCAATATAGGATTGATTGAGGAATGATGAATGTCATTAAAATTTTTAAATCGCGTCGGGAGGGACAACGGAGAAACGGATCACTTATCTCGTTGCAGCAATCGAACGACAACACCTAGATCTACGTTTTCATGCTAGTTTCATGTCATTAAACTATGCACTTCCAGACAAACAAAGAACCTGCTTCTCGTGCCCATTCCCAAAAAAATTGTTCGTCGTCGTCGTCGTCGTCGTCGTCTTCCTTAGGAAGGTATAACTCGAGCTACGAACGGTTTTAAAGAACGACAATAGTACCAATCTCTTCAGAATTTACCGGCACGTTATCCTAGCATGTCATTTGGACACATATCACATCTAGAAAGAAACTACAGCGAGAAATACCCTATTTTGTTGCAAGTTCTATGGCCATCTAGCAAGTTCTAGCAAGTTCTTAATAAAAAAAAAAGAAAAAAAAACTTATGAAACAAGTAAATAAAAACATTCTCTAACGAGAAAGTTGGTGGGCATATAGGATTGACAATGTTGGTGTAAAAAGCACGGAAACAAGTGTGACAGAAATGTTACTGGAAAATTGAAATAGGCCTATATTTAGCCCAGTCACATTTAGGCAGCGCACGCCTGAGAAAACGGGCTAAATATAGGCCTATTTCAATTTTCCAGTAACATTTCTGTCACACTTGTTTCCGTGCTTTTTACACCAACATTGTCAATCCTATATGCCCACCAACTTTCTCGTTAGAGAATGTTTTTATTTACTTGTTATAATTTAGGCCTTAAGAAAAAGAACTGTATGCATTGCTGGCTGAATTTCATGAAGACAACTCCTATTATCTATGGATAGGAACACCAAATATATTTAGTGCAGGTTAGAGACCTAAAATTATTAATAAAAATCTAATTATTAAATAGAACTTCATATAAATAGAACTTCATATATGTCTAGTATATGACATGTAAGGATAACGTGCCGGTAAATTTCGAAGCGATTGGTACTATTCCCGTCCATCTAAACCGTTCCTAGTTATACCTTCCTAAGAAGAAGAAGAAGACGACGACGACGACGGAGAATTATTTTAGGACGGGGCACGAGAAACAGGAAATTGTTTGTTTTTCTATAACCATACCGTTTTACGGGACTAACGTAGAACTGTAGATCGTTGTGCTCTCATTCCATCGCGATAAAGAGATAAGCGATCCGTTTCTCCGTTTTCCCTCCAGACGCTAGCTATAGTGAAGTTTTATTAATGACTTCGTCAACACTATCAATCCTATATTGAACCTGCTGCCGCAGGTTCAGATACTTGTCAACCAGCAAATGCACGACTGAAGTGGGGGCGACACATAACGATGCTTCAGGCGCAAAACGGGTGCATATTAGCACACATAGCAAGTCAGCACCCGAGACGTGACAGTAACGAGCTCCCTAGCGAATTTCTGCTCTTTATCGAAGAAAGCATTGGCACTTCGCGCACTATAAAGCATATCAGGACCTACGTTTAGTAGGTCCTATGTAGGATTTGAAGTGTGATGAATACGATTAGCAAAACACCAGATTCCACTATTGCCGCTGCACCGTAGAATCAGTTGGACTTTAGCGAGCGTATTTGGATACAGCCAACAATTACCTACAATGTAATAAAACTGCCGACGCTTAGAAACCTCAGACAACAGAGATAACGCTCTCTCGTTCCCACACTCGAACCTAAAAAAAAAGTTTCTCCTTCTTCTTCTTCCGGATCTGATAAGATAAGATTTGCTCGGATAAGAGGTTTATTGCATTGTATCTTTGTCACGATTGAAGTATAATGTTAGTCGTTATGCGGAAGCACTAGAACCAACAAGTTAGAAACTTATTGTCGAGTTGGATTTGTTTTATTATGTTAGTAACGAGAGTTATGCTTGACACAAATTTCAATCTCTAGCAAACTTAGTTTTGTTAGTGTAGCCCACAACAGATTTTATCAGCCTTTGGAAGACGTAAAAGTGGGCGGGAACGTGTGGTTGAACACGTTCTATATTTCATATAGTGCATGCGCTACAGTTACTATTCAATTGTTGTCACGGTTGTATACCAAAAGCTTGACGTGTCTGGTTTGTTTTCGTCACGTCGATCGCGAAGAGAAAAGAATCGTGCAAAGAAGATCGCACGGTTAAATGATGACTGTTGTGTTGGCGACTCGCAAGATATTGAGGAGCGTGACAGTTTTCAAGAAGCGCATGAAAAAAAAAGAAGACTTGCGACAGGAAGCGCTACAAAGCCGATCCTGAGAGTAAGAAGGATAGCATGAAGGCCCAATACTGGCTTGATCCGGAAAGTAAGAAGGATAGCGCGAAGGCCCAATACTGCCTTGATCCGGAAAGTAAGAAGGAGACCGCTAAGGCCCAATACTGCAGGAAAAGAAATACTATGAGGTAGGAGTGTTTGCAATGTTTGGATGCAATATGTCCTACACGCATGGGACCGATGTATTGTATCGTGTGCGTGTGTTCGTCTGCGAGATAGGAAAACGAATAACGCCAGATCAGTTTGCATTGGAGTATATGCTTGCCAGCTTTGATACTCTCTGAGGGGATTTTTATACCACATTCACACTACATGTCTGTGAATGTTGACTATTATATTTTTGCAAGGATAAAACCACATGCCTGTCAATGGATACCATATACAGTATGGTGGCCCAGCATGTGTCTTTTAAACCTTGCCATACAGGATGTAGCATCTATGGCTGCTAATCCCTAGGTTCTCTGTGTAAACAATATTTTATCTTACAGCTGTACAGTCTATAAAACCACATGCCTGCCTCCTTCATGTATGGATACCATATTTGGTGGCCCAGTATGTGTCATAGCTTCTATGGCTGCTAAAACATGCAGGACCATGATGATCTCTAATTTTCAGCTGGAACCTATTACATGCACCTCTCTTAAGAGCTATCTATCTGCCTCGCTTTGCAGGACTAACTAACTTCCTGCATGATTCCATGTGTGGTGTCCCAGCATGTGGTCTTAAACTTTGACACATATACTGTGGCTGCAAACCTGAACATGGAGCAATCCTTCCCTGGGTTCTGCAGTACATCATCAGGAACCAATTACAGCTCTTTTAAGAGCTGTCACTCTGACTAAGAGATTATGGTTTGCAGGTTTATCAAATGGCAAATGGGGTTGCAGCTGTGACCTTGACTGCATGTAAATTAATGGATCTGTCTCTATAGGCCCTAATCCCGGAATATGACTTCACACAATTATATGTTGTACTTAACTCACAATCCAATCCTTATATCAGTTGCTGTACGTTCTCTATACAAAACTGCTCTTAAAAATAGGCTTGCCTTCCTCCCATGTATGTGTTCATATGTCAAGGAGTCTACAGCTGCATGGCATGTGAACATGTTTCTCTGTGTCAACATTTATCTTGCAACTTTGCATTCATAAAACCACAAGCCTGCCCCTTCCTCCATATATGGTGGCACAGTGTGTGGTCTAAAAGCTAGCTTCTATATGGCTGCTAAAACATGCACATGGACCATCAATCATCCTCCATGATGTTCTCCTGTTTTCAGCTGGAACCAGTTACCTATTACATGCAGCTCTTTTCAGTTTGGATAAGCGATTTATGCTTTGCAGGACTAACTAACTTCCTGCATGATTCCATGTATGGTGTCCCAGCATGTGGACTTAAAATCTCTATGGCTGCAAACCTGAACATTCCTGTGTTCTCAAGTACATCATTGTAATTTATATATTTTTACCCATGCATAAGTTAAAGTGGCAGCAACCCTAGGCCTCTCTCTACACATGATTGTGTGCAGTTTCACATATATCAGCAAATACTAGCCATTTGAAATGCAGGCCGTCTTAATTCAGCCCCACCCCCACCACCGCATATATAGTTGGTTTGTTCAACACATTTATTATGGGAGGCCGTTCCAATAATTTAATACTTCCCTCGTATTAGATCAGTTTTGGTTTGTATAAAGCAACTTTCTCACTCACTCTTTACTTTAAGATATGGAAGAGGTATGCATGTGTACATAGGATTTGCATGCATGGCATTATATCTATATAATATATATTATTACCCTTGTAGGTCACAGCAGAAGAAGCTGAGAATCTGTTTGCTGTTGACTCGGGTGAGGAGGGCCCTCCCTACTCTCCGATACCAGTCTTGGTCCCTGCTCCGGTCCTGCTTGCCCCAGCTCTGGCCCCAGCTCCGCCACTGCCCCCAGCTCCGCTGCTCCCACCTGTGCCACTGCTGGCCCCTGCTCTGCTTGCCCCAGATCCGCCGCTGGCCCCAGCTCCGCTGCTCCCACCTGCGCCACTGCTGGCCGGCTCCAGCTCCGCCACTGCTCCACTGGCCTCAGCTCCGCCACTGCCCCGAGCTCCACCTGCGCCACTGCTGGCCCCTGCTCCGCTGGGCCACGCTCTGCTTGCCCCAGCTCCACCGCTGGCCCTGCTCCGCTGCTCCCACCTGCGCCACCGCTGGCCCCAGCACCATGGGGAATATGGCCCCATCCGTACTGGGGGCCTCTCGGAGCTCGGCCGTATAGAAGGCTTTATTATAAATTTACAACTAATGTTTTTTGAATGCTATATAGCAGGGCTACCGATTGCGCCGTATCGATCTTCCGACCAAGTTAAAACAGTTTAGTTAAGAGCATGCATGTGATTGCGCAGGGATGAATACTTCCTCGCCATGCGAAGTAATCTTGCATTACACGGCACGATTATTCAATACATGTATCTCTGATATAATACATGTTTATAATTTTAGCTTACTACCACAGGCGGATCCCGGCTTACATGTACATGCAGCGCCTAGCATAAAAATGTGTGAAACAAGATATAAAAATTTAATTAAAATAAAATTGGTGATGTAGGATTTGTAGACAGCAATTGAGTAAAAAGTAAAGAAACAAGGAATTACGGATATTAGGCATTCATTTAATTATAAATATTACAGACCTGCATTATTTAGCAAATCTACCTCCTTGAAATTCTGTGCTAAATGTAGGTCTGTAATATTTATAATTAAATGAATGCCTAATATCCGTAATTCCTTGTTTCTTTACTTTTTACTCAATTGCTGTCTACAAATCCTACATCACCAATTTTATTTTAATTAAATTTTTATATCTTGTATAATAATCCTGGCGTTACAGGAAGTATACAAAATGATAACTATACCTACATTACATCACAAGGATATAATTACATTAGCTCGCACAAGGTGAAGGTTCAGACGCCCTTCATTATTAAATTTCGGGCCTCTAGCACGTGGTCAAAGTCGAATACAGGTAATCACGCCCGACTTCGGGGGGGGGGGGGGGGGGGGGGGTGAGGGGGGTGAGGAATATCACGGGCGTATTAAACAACGATAAGCGCATAAGCGCTGCGTCACTCAATCATATAGACGGTTCTCAGAAATGGTAATACGTGATCTAGTTCTCTTTCAAGATGGCTACCGTTATATATATGGGACAGTGTCCAGCTAAATCACCCTTATGGTACTTTTTCAAAATTTCCAGAACAAGCAAAAGAAAAGTAAGCTCGCATTGAAATGTATGGCTAATTATAAATTCAGCGCCCAATAACTTTGTGAGGGATAGTCCGATTCAGGATGCGTAAGAATCATTTGACAGAAGCTCATGGGTGTTCAAGGAAAATCAAAAAATTTGAAAACTTGAAAAACTAGCCAGAAGGGTGATTCTGCTGGACACTGTCCCATATAATATATATATACATTATACGCTCTGTCAAGATGGCGACTGTGACGTCACGGTGAGAACCCTCTATACCCATAACTGCTGATCAAAAAACGAACACAGCACAAAGACGACACACCACAAACCCCTCGACACAAGTTTATTGGATCTTAAGCGGGACCTCGAAACACGCCACTGTATTGCCACTTGTGTCTTCAATCTTCCACTCACCGATCACTTGAATCTGGAGAGAATGTAACGAAGTAGGAATATCGATATGCAGCTAAAGCAAGGTCTAAAAAAAACTTACGGACGGCCATATTGGTTGGATGAACAAATTGACTACTTCGACGTACTGTGTACCAGCTTTCATGGGGCACATGACCCCTACTAGTAGTTTGCATACATCAGGCTGCGGAAGTGGGAAGGGAACGGGCACACCACCGATGAGTCCATACAGTTTGTTGACTAGGTCCGAATATGCCTGTTCTACAAGACGGTTGGGTTTATGAATATATATAATAAATAAAACACTTACTTGGAGTAAACGTGATGGTGATGGACATGGTGCTGTTCTTGGGAAGTACACATGGCGCAGCGGTGCAATTTTGTACCACGACATTGCTAATGACGACATTAGTTGAGCCTGTGGGGGGGGGGGGGGGGGGGGGGGGGGGGGGTAGAATTTAGGAACCAGCTAGCTACCACAAGCTATTACCTACCACAGTCTTTCCAAGGCGTCGCACGAATTTGGCTATGCGGTACACGGGCGACCGCACAGCTCACAAGCGCCAGGACAACAGCCAACTTGTACATTGCCATCGCGTTGTATTGTATTTTTGCAAGTGACGCTGGTTGTTAAACGATCAGGCGCATGGTCTGATTGTCTCACGTGATTCGATCACCCCATCTTTTTATTAGTTTAATTCTATTGTTGAATGCACAGGAAGACTGAGATCATCAGACGTACGTCTCGTCATATATAAGGTACATTTAGCCACTTGTTAGTAGCTCAGTATATGATGTCTGGCTTGATTTGGGGGAGGATTCGTGGGCTTCTTAGTACCTTGTGTGTGACTGTTCAGAGTAGGCAGCTTCATGGAGCTGTTTTGATTAGTTGGGCGTGGCCCAGGCCTTAATTAAGGAAGTCGGGCCACGCCTGATGATATTAAATTTTTAAATCGCTCTCTAAAAATTTATCGGGTAGCTCACATTGAAATCACTGAAATTAATGTATCGTGAGCATCGTGCGGACATGATAATGTTTTGGAGGTGCAAATGCATGCTACATGTACACTGCAATACTGCATATATACTCATGGTACAAGGGCTGTCATCAAGGCTAAATGATTAGCAATTCATTGGCTAGGTTGCACAAAGGTACAGTGATCTGTTGGAGTGCGCCATTCTATCATATTCATGTAGACCGGTGGATGTTTGATGGCAAACATTATGAACTTCTGCATGCAGGCAACATAATTCAGATCTCACTCAAAACATATACTGCTCATTGTACAGTAATGTGCATGGAAGGTAGCAACATGCAGACAATCTATACTACTGAATCAGTGTGTTATATTATACCTATTTTCATCAACCTTACTTGTGGATATCCCTTAATTCATCTGCATAATTCATAAAATAACTTACCAATCTTGCTCTCCTCTATGCTCATGTCAGTAGCAGATTTTCACAGTTATGTAAGCCCGTTTTAATATTGTCAGAAAGTGCCTCTATGTGTGGCATATAGTATATGCAATTAGTCGTTGCATTTTTTTTGCGCAAGCATAGTCCTGGAATGTTTGCCTAACATTATATATAGGTATTTGTGCATTGATATGAAGGGTGTGGTGTATAACAACTCCAAAGTTAGGTAGGTTGTTTATTAATCAGCTTCATGCCTATGAACAATTTAATTTCAAAACCTTATGACATCACATAGTCACAACTGTGAGCTCAAGACATTAGCAGCTAAACAGTACACCTGCTACAAACCTAACATGGTTCAAGTGTTTTCGTGTTTTGTTTTGTTCATTTTTACCAGTGATCATAACTAGTAGCAGATTACGACCATATTTGTGCAGAACCATGAAATCAATATTATGATTCGCTTTTGTAAACATAGTTCACTGTGCGAGTGCATTGAAACAATAACATCAGAGATATATATAGAGGACTTGCATTGATGTCACGCGCATCTTGTATTGTTTATTAACGTAAATTAGGTCATATGTATGTTGCTATTTCTGTATACAATACGTCATACGTTGCTATAAACATGTACCACGTGAGCGTATGACACTGCCTTCTTTCATCCGTTTTTTTGTTTCCGTCCGGCTATTGTTTATCTTGTACCCATATTCACAGTAACATACATAGTGGTGTAAGACATGCATGACGATAGGTGCACTCCTCTATTGCAAGTGGGTTTAAATGCTTGCAGAGTGCAATTGGTAATCTAACAGAGGAGATTGACGTAATGAACATCTTTTATTAATAGTCAATATTAGTCATTTTATAGTTTAACACTTAAATATGTACTACGTCGTCCACTTACATTACTTCATAGCGTACAGTAACTGCTTATAAAAGACAGCACACCCCCCCCCCCCCCAAATCCTTGGGCGCAAGTTTATAGGGGTTAAGGGAGTAGGTCCGTGATCTTAAGGGGGAACTTGAAACACCCCTCTAGATTGCCACTTGTGTCGTCAATCCTCCACACAGCAGACACTTCCACCTGGAGATAACGTAACAAAGCAGGTACAGCAATATGCTACAACAAGATTTAAACAACTTACGGACGGCCATTCTGGTTGGATGACCAAATAGACTACTTCGACGTACTGTGTACCAGCTTTCATGGGGCACCTGACCCCTAGTTTGCATACGTCAGGCTGCGGGAGTGGGAAGGGAACGAGCACACCACCGATGAGTCCATACAGTTTGTTGACTAGGTCCGAAAATTTCTGTTCTGTAAGATATGGTTGGGTTTATAAATACTGTTAAGCAGCACGCATAAATATCGTACTTGGAGTAAACGTGATGGTGATGGACATGTTGGATCCCTTGGGAAGTACACATGGAGCAGCGGTGCAACCTTCTACCTCGACATCGTTAATGACTATATTAGTTGAGCCTGGAGAGAGAATAATTTAGGAACCAGCTAGCTACCACAAGCTATTACCTACCACAGTCTTTCCAAGGCGTCGGACGAATTCGGCTATGCGGTACACGGGCGACCGCACAGTTCACAAGCGCCAGGACAACAGCCAACTTGTACATTGCCATCGCGTTGTATTGTATTTTTGCAAGTGACGCTGGTGTTAATGATCTGTTGTCTCACGTTCTTCGATCACCCCATCTAAAAAAAATATGTATAGTTTAATTCTATTGTTGATGCACAGGAAGACTGAGATCATCAGACGTACGTCTCGTCATATATAAGGTACACTTGTTAATATATGATGTCTAGCTGGATTTGGGGGAGGAGTCATGGGCTTCTTCGCTTCCATTGTACCTTGTGTGTCAGAGGCAAAACGCAAGCTGCGCTGTTTTGATTAGTTGGGCGTGGCCCGGCCTTAATTAACAGCCAACTTCTATTTGATCGAAAGATAATATACTCACGTGATTGGATCAGCGGAAGTTTACATTCGAAAGGGAATAATATTCTCACGTGATTGGATCAGCGGAAGTTTGCATTCGAAAGGGGATAATATTCTCCCGTGATTGGATCAGCGGAAGTTTACATTCGAAAGGATCAAAACATTTTTTAAAAGCACTCAAATCTATTTTTAGCCATTACAAACACTGCTCTTAATTTTCGGAAGACGTTATTAATTGACGCACCGGGACTTACAAAGCTCATAGAGCGGTTCATAATAGTTTGTATTGTAAAAGGAAGTCCGCTTGGGAGAGGAATCATTTATAAAGCAAGTTGTCAAGGCAAAAAGCTAACTTCTTCCAGTGGAGCAGCTTCATGCCTTCTGGAATGCAATATTTCCTCTATGGGATGGCGTTAATGGATAGCTTTAATATATTAAAAAGACCTTAGCTAGCTAAGTAAAATAATAGTGTGTCCTGTACAAACCATATCACAGTTCAAGTGTCTCATGATTATTGAAATCATTTGCAATAAAAGAAATTCATATGCTTTGGAAAAAAAAAACTGTATAGCCATAGAATAATACCACACATAAAAGCATAACTATCACAACACTGTGTGTGTGTGTGTGTGTGTGTGTGTGTGTGTGTGTGTGTGTGTGTGTGTGTGTGTGTGTGTGTGTGTGTGTGTGTGTGTGTGTGTGTGTGTGTGTGTGTGTGTGTGTGTGTGTGTGTGTGTGTGTGTGTGTGTGTGTGTGTGTGTGTGCATTTGATATGAATGATGACTGGGGGATGCAGCTTCTCTGTTTGGGAAAATAAACATTGCCGCATGCATCACATCTGTTTCATTTCTGATGTACTACACACACATGCACATGCACACACACGCACACACGCACACACACACACACACACACACACACACATCATCCATTTGGTACCGGAACCAGCCCCAGTACATAGATTGATCAATGGCTTAGATGATAATAGTCTTGACATTACCATTCTGCAACCAAATGGTATCTTACACTCCGAGCACTTTACCCACCTAAGCTCTTTGGGTTGCCATAGGGTCCCTTGCACAATAATGTGATGGCATTAATACAGTTAGTTAAATATTTGAAACCCACTTGCATCTATCACTGCCAACCTCCACATAGCCTTTTATATGCATGGTTATACCTCTTCCATCACTGCCACCCTCCACATAGCCTTCATATGGTTATACCTCTTCCATCACTGCCAACCTCCACATAGCCTTCATATGGTTATACCTCTTCCATCACTGCCACCCTCCACATAGCCTTCATATGGTTATACCTCTTCCATCACTGCTAATCTCCACATAGCCTTCATATGGTTATCACTGCCAACCTCCACATAGCCTTCATCAGTTAACCACCCATAGAAATGAATGAAACCACAGCAACCCTGCATATGGATGTGGGTATTTAGTTGCTTGTACGTTGTAAGGTGTTGATGGATAGTTTGTTTGTGAAATCGTGCTTTGGTAGGAAGAATAACTACGTACTAATGTTCATTAATATCTAATGTACTGGGCATCTCCTTCCAGGGGTATCTAATGTACCGGGTGTCTCCTCCCAGGGATATCTAATGTACCGGGTGTCTCCTCCCAGGGGTATCTAATGTACTGGGTGTCTCCTCCCAGGGGTATCTAATGTACTGGGTGTCTCCTCCCAGGGGTATCTAATGTACTGGGTGTCTCCTCCCAGGAGTATCCAATGTACCGGGTGTCTCCTCCCAGGAGTATCCAATGTACCGGGTGTCTCCTCCCAGGAGTATCTAATGTACCGGGTGTCTCCTCCCAGGGGTATCTAATGTACTGGGTGTCTCCTCCCAGGGGTATCTAATGTACCGGGTGTCTCCTCCCAGGGGTATCTAATGTACTGGGTGTCTCCTCCCAGGGGTATCTAATGTACTGGATGTCTCCTTCCAGGGGTAAGGTTTGTGTACTGTGATTACAAATTTATTTACATTCTGCCAGTTTAACATCCCTTTTACATTTGACAGTGCATACAGGTCCTTTGGAGCTTGGCCCAAAATTGCAAAGCTCTAATTAATTTTCTCTGGTCACAAGCAGAGGTCAATGTGAAGCTATTCAGTCGAGATATGCATGGTTACTATAACTGCATTTTTCAATCACTACGACGCTCTGACTTGGGACCGGAGAAAAGAATTAGAGCTTGGTAATTTCAGGCTAAGCTCCAAAGGACCTGTACAGCAAGCATGACCGTCAAATATATGTCAAAGGGCAGAACGTGAATAAATTTATTTTCTGTGCACTGAGGTAGACATATGTACCCTCCCCCTCCCCTCCCCCCCCACACACACACACATATATGAAGAAGCTGCTACTCAGAGCAAGAACACAGACAATTCTGTTTCAAAATTGGTGGAGCAGACCATGAAAGATGTGTTTAAAAATAAGTCACCACCCCCTAAGCCCATTAGGGTGAAGAACCCATTATATATATCACTTTGGACTGGTACTCCAAAGCAGATAGATGAATCAGTATATATTCTAGCACATTCACAAGGTTGATATTCTTTGCTGAAAAGCTGAGCAAGAGTGACGTGGTGAGAATATCAGATACTGTTAGGAATCAAGTTACAGAACTGACCCCAGCAGACATTTGATTTATAAACTGCTGTAGTACTTTGTTATAGAGGAAACTTAGCTGGTCATCACACCACAGCTATCATTCCTTGATTTGTGCACTTCAGTTGCGATGGCAGTTTGATGATAGCAATTGTGTCTCTTGCCTTTGTGTACTGCTCATTTACCTCTGTAAGCTCATAGTCTTGGAAGCAGTGATGGAAAAAGCCTTGCAGTGATGCGAGGCATTGACACTAAGCTGTCAACTTTCTTGGCCATTCTACATGAAAGTTATTGTCAACATTTTGATGCTCCTGCATGTAGAGACTCCTGATATCTTCAATCATTTCATAAGCTTCTACGCAATGTCAAAGGCACGATTTTTGACTTTAATACCAGAAAGATGTGACAGATACTGTGGTAAGTAGCCATGAAGACAATAATGAAATCAAATGTTACTTGCAGTTATCTACTGAGCTTCACTTTGGTTGTGTACATCCCAGTCATGTAGACATCTCCATACTCCTGTATTTGCATTTTGTAACCTATTGATTCTAAAGCTTCAGAAATAAATGTATATGCTTGATAAAAGTGTTGATATGATGTATGGCATTCAGTCCAGCTAGTTTTGCATAGATCTAAAATAGCTTTCCTGTGCCAACAGCGCAGTTGTGTTGCACTTTATTGGAGACAATATGCTCAAGGAGCCCATTTCACTTTGGACTTGCTAAAAAGAAATGACAACAATTACAAGTTGATCAACCACACTGCGTACTTCTGGTGGTGTACGTGATTGGCTGAGCAATGACTGTTGCAATGAATGTAAGTGGCAAGAGGTGACATTCTTTGATTCTAGCTTGTGGCAACACGTTCTGACTACATACTGCTCACACCATCACATCCCTGGCTTCTAATGTTTTCAATCATCTCAGACATTGCTCTCATCCACAGTTATAGCTAGATGTTCTGTACTATGGGATATCATCACACCTGCCATTATGTTGTAGAACTTAGCCTGTTTAATCTTGTCAATACTTCCAACAATTCATGTGAGCCTGTGGGATATATGTTGCATTTTCCATGGCAGGATAGTCCAATTGGCTTTTCGAGATATCATTATTCTTTACAATATACTGATTACATAATGCAATGTGTTGCTTTGCACAAAATAGGATTGGCTTCAACAATGCACTTTGTTTCTTCCAATATTGATTAAGCACCCCTGCCTCAGGATGTCCATAATACAGCAGGTATTTGGAATGCTCGTGTTCATCACGCATCTTGTTCATGACTAAAATGGTTCATTGACAAAGCTTCCCATAGCAGTGATTGTCACCTAACAAAGCACAGAAAACACTCTGTCACACTTTGTACTGTAAACAATCACCATTAACGGTTCGACCAACAGTGTTGGAATTGGCACCTGCACTTACTAATTAAAGTGACGGGGGTATACATATGATGAAGATGGCTGTGTGTGGTGCTGAGCATAGCAACCTCAAGCATGCAACCTGAACCGGGCACCTGGTGAACTGCAACTGAGAGCTGAATCAAGCAGGCAATCTACAACCACTGAAGAATTTAAGTTGCAACCAACTCAGATATCAGTGAGTTAATGTGCTAGTAAATCTTAAGTCGTGCAAACATTTGCAAGCACATTACAAATCCACAGATGAGCCCATTTTCCCCATATTCAGGCTGCCACATTGCTGTGTGGTTTGCTTACCATGGCACCTGAGTCAAGCAGACATGTGGAAGGAATGACCATATGAGGCATGTAGGCCTGTCTGGGACACGTGTTCCCCTTGCAGTTGAAGCATGCAGATGTTGAGGAGCAGAGGCGTGACTGGGCAGGTTGAAAGGATATTCATTGCTGATCCTAGCCGTATATGGTTAAGGTCAACAATAAATTTATTTTCAACCCTAGCCTTTGGAGAGGGAGTGATGTTGGAGACTATGTGTAAAATTGTAGGACCCACAGTTTGTTCAACTCTGTCACTGAATTTCACTGGAGGGTTGAAGACACATTCAGTTAGTGAGTGGGTGTTTCTCATTTGCTAATACTTGTTGAGTTGTGTTTGTGTAGACCTTGTGGTGGTGGGAGGGGATGTTGATAGGGTGCACATAGCTGTGGGGAGTAGGGGGTTAATGGGATCACATGATGTGTCTTGTCGAGATTGCTTTTTATGGTGATGGTGATCTGACTAGCAACTGGTCAACCATAGGGTTTTGGGTGGCCACCTAACATTAAAACAACACTCACATCAGCTATGAGGAAGGTGTTGGATCAAAATAGCTCTGCATCCATTCACTACATCCAGATGCACAATGGCACACTGGTTTGATTTCTTCCCCATTCATTGCTACTTGATATGGCTGCATAATTATAACGCTGGGGTACCCAGTGGGCTTTAACATGATTGCGGTAGTAGCCTTGTCACTTGACCTCGATGTAGGTGTAGCTGTATGTATATTCTTTACGCAAGCCCGATGGTATGGTAAAAATACTGCAAGTAACTCGATCACGCTGAGTTAACAACTAGTCCCTACCTCCCACGTGAGCACGCTGCCCCGTAATATAAATTTTCATTTCCACGCAACTTTGAACAGTGTTTGAGAATAATCTAAAATGCATACGTCAGCCTTCCTCCTAGCTCTGGTCAGCTGCGTAATCGCAGCGCCCCGTCGCCCGATACACGCCACTCCGTGGAAGGACTGCGGTACACACCTGGTGCTGTGCTATAGTGCATGTCTGTAATCATTGCGTCTTCCTCCTATATTTCTATAGGATCTACGACCGTTGTCCTTACAAACGTGGTCGTTTCGGGATGTGACTCGGCTCCCTGTAAGGTCAAGCGAGGATCGAACATCACCACAACTATTTCCTTCACTCCAAGTAATTGCTTCTTACGTGTTTGTAGTATTGCAGAAACGTGTTAGTTAATTTATTTTCTAGAGCAAAGCTACGGGAACCTCACCAACAAAGTGTACGGGATCATCGCGGGAGTTCCCGTGCCCTTTCCGCTCCAGCAGGCCGATGTTTGCAACCTCGGGGTCACCTGTCCCATGAAGGTCGGCACTGATTACGCAGAGACCGTGGTCATCGAGGTGCTAGAGGTGTACCCATGTGTAAGTGGCACGCCGATTTAATCCTTGCTTGTCCCTAATTCTTGATGCTGCCGCCTTCCTTCCCTGCAGCTCCAGTTGATCGTGGAATGGAAATTAGCTGATGCTAGCGGCAACGTGGCAGCGTGCTTCGAAGTGCCTCTACAGATTACTTGCTCTCCTGCTTGATGGTGGCTTTTAATAGTTGAACGCCATATCAGTAATTAGGCCTATAGCTAGCTGACCTTGTGGCAATAAAAAGATGTGCGCGGTTGTAATCTATGATTATTTGCAGCAAAGGTCACGGTGGCTTGGTAAAAAATTGTGGTCGAGCATTCAGCCACATTACCGTTAAAATGCATGCTCAGTATTAATGCTGTTATTTATATAATTATGCATTTTTATGCGTAGTAAACAAAACAGTCGCACGTGACCGGCTGCTTTTGCGGGATGACTTAAATTTTTTAGAATGTGAGTTGGTCCCCAGGCTTGAATTTTACCAAATACTGAACAATGGTGCAGTTCGTTGTTCTACCACAATGTTCCATGGATAAATGTGTAATGTTTCCACGCAGTAAGCTCACAACAATGGGCTTGGAGGATGGGTAGTTAGTGCGAAGATTATCAGCTGGCTTTGAGAACTCCTAATGGTGCCACACTTGAGGACTATGGGTGGCTATATTTAAGCAGACCCTCACTCTCTTACCTCTCTCACTTGGGGAGAATAGAGATGAATGTCAGACAAAGACAAGAAACATACAGTACGTAATTAATCTGATGATAGCACTGTCATCGTGTTATTATAGCCACTACGAAAGCCCAATTCAAGTTGTTTGAGACTGTCTTCCAGTTGGCGTGATGTTTCAACCTGCCTGTTGTACTTTGCAACCAGACCTTCCAATTTTGCCACAACGTCGTAGTCAGTTTGATTATCCCCATTTCCAAATATCAGTAACCTCCTCACAGTGTTCCTGAACACACAGAGCTGCACAGAGCATGTGAAGTAATTGATGAACTGGCTCCATCCCACAACTCCACCCACCTCTTTCTCTCTATCCTTCAGCTGGCCAATCTCCTTGTTGAGAGCCCTTAGCTCGTCCTCGAGACCCTCTGTCCTCCCCAGCTCCCTTGTGACCTTAGTGTCTGTCTTCTTCCTCACCTCAGCTAACTGCTGTGCCTGCTTGACCTTTGTGTGATTGAGGTCATCTACACTCTCCTTAAGCTGCACGATCACCTGCTTCTGCTCGTCACAGATTGTCTGAAAACGGCATCACCACACACATCTCACTTGTATAACCCCGCCCCATGCTTGAATATTTTACCCTCAGTTTTTCAAGCTCTGTTCTTTGCACCTTTAGCTGAGAAATTGCTTCAGTTTGTTGTGCCAGCTTTGCCTGGAGACGCTCCAGCTGCTTCTCAGTCTTTGCTGCCTATGACCAATGCGATGTAAAAAGTCATGTGACTTATCATCCCCCATTCCACATCTCCCCCCTCCCCATTTGTACCTTCTCTGCTGCATTCTCCCACTCCACCTCGTTTCGCTGAATGCTTAGCAGCCGTTCCTCCAATGACACTATCTTCTTCTGCAGTAGTGCATTATGCAGCTCCTTGCTGTCAAGGGACTGCTTGCAAGCCTTTAGCTTGCGTTGCAGTGTGTACACAGAGCACTGACGCTCCACCAATGCCTGCGTCTAAAAACCAATTGACGGGTCAGTCTCACCCATGACACACAGATGGCCAGGATTATTTTAGCTCCTCCCATACCTCATGCTTATAGCCCCTCCCACACCTTGCGATTCAAGCCCCTCCCACACCACGTGATTCTAGCCCCTCCCACACCACGTGATTCTAGCCCCCCCACACCACGTGATTCTAGTCCCTCCCACACCACGTGATTCTAGCCCCTCCCACACCACGTGATTCTAGCCCCTCCCACACCACGTGATTCTAGCCCCTCCCACACCACGTGATTCTAGCCCCTCCCACACCACGTGATTCTAGCCCCTCCCACACCACGTGATTCTAGCCCCTCCCACACCACTGATTCTAGCCCCTCCCACACCTCATGATTTGCCAGTTGGTTGATCTTTGACAGGACTGCTTCCTCTGCAAACTCCCCAGACATTATCTCAGCTGCCCCAGTATCAAGCTGAAGGGCACTTGCTAGCCTTGCTATGAAGGGCTTGTGCTGTGGACATAAACACGACCACATCACCCGCTGCAAGTCACACAGGCGGACAATACTGACCCTCTCCACGTCTTGCCTTAACCCTTTATTGACCACATGGAGGGTCGCCACCTCCGCCTCTACCCTTGCCAGCCGCCTCCCTTCTTCCTCAAGTTCCTTGTGTAGCTCAGCAAGCCGACTGCATGCTTCTGTGTGTTTGGATACAAGCTGCTTGTGCTCCTGTTCAAGGCCAGCCACCTCCTTCTCCTTGCTGGAGAGTTTCTACCATAGCAAAGTGTGTGGTTAAGACTGCTCAAACCTCCCCCTCCCATCCCCTGCCCTCCCCCTCCCATCCCCTGCCCTCCCCCTCCCATCCCCTGCCCTCCCCCTCCCATCCCCTGCCCTCCCCCTCCCATCCCCTGCCTTCCCCCTCCCATCCCCTGCCCTCCCCCTCCCATCCCCTGCCCTCCCCCTCCCATCCCCTGCCCTCCTCCTCCCATCCCCTGCCCTCCCCCTCCCATCCCCTGCCCTCCCCCTCCCATCCCCTGCCCTCCCCCTCCCATCCTCATCTCTCACTTCACTACACCTCCTCATCACTCAACTCCTCATCCCTCACTTCTACACCTCATCACTCACCTCCTCATCCCTCACCTCTATACCTCATCACTCACCTCCATCACAGTCCTTACACACTGCACCAGTTCTCTAGTATCACAACTTGATTCTCCTAGTGAAGAACCAATGCTCTCCATAAATTCCTGAAGCTGCAGGTGAGCACCAATTAGAGTCACAGCTATATATTGGAACCTGTGCTCCCTACACCTTATTTTGCAAACACACTGACGTTTCACTTTCAGTTTCATACTGCATACGCAACGAGTGCACCTGTGTGTGAAGCTCAGAGATCCTAACAAAAATGAAATTTAATGTCACAAAATTATTTTAATTAGGTGCAGGCAGCTGGAATGGGGACATGATGGGGGACATGTGATGTGTGGTGGGTGTGGCTATGTACTTTGTCTCTTTGAGCTTCATCTCTTGCTGCTGGGCTGCAATGGTCTCCTTGGCAACTGCCAACCTCTCATTCAGTAACTCCTTTTCCCTGCCAAGTGCATCAACGGTATTCTTAAGGGACAACTGAGCCTGCAAAAGGTTATTAAAAATTAGTGAAATTTCAATGCTACATGATTCCCACTACTGCATGAGTTGCCACACCCCAAGGCGTGGGTGGCACCACACCCCCAAGGCGTGGGTGGCACCACACCCACAATACGTGGGCAGTGCCACACCTCCAAGGCATGTTACAGTGGTGGTTAGGCACTCACCCGTTGGCTGGTCTCCTGTAAAGCCTTCAGTCTTTCTGTCTCCTGTTCCCTGCTCTTCAGCTCAGTCTCCAAGTATGAAATGGTCTCCCTGCAGAGAAGGGGAAAGAGTGGGAGGGGGGGGAGGGAGGGATGGAGGGGTTGAGGGGAGGGAAGGAGGGATAGAGAAGACCCCCCATTTTCACTGAGCTGCTATACCACCTGGCACACCCACTTGCTAGCCGTTGAATCAAGTTCCACACTCCTCACACTCATTGAAAGCGTGTTGGTCTTCGCTTTCAGCT
Organism: Eunapius fragilis; assembly: GCA_963681505.1. NCBI lineage: Eukaryota > Metazoa > Porifera > Demospongiae > Spongillida > Spongillidae > Eunapius > Eunapius fragilis. The sequence goes on along the minus strand of OY811987.1, from coordinate 562,138 downwards.
CATCATTCTCATGCAACACAGAGCTCACCTACCAGGGGGAGGGGCCATTAATAATGGGGGAGGGGCCATTAAATGAGAGGGGAGGGGCCATTAAATGAGAGGGGAGGGGGCATTAAATGAGAGGGGAGGGGCAAAGGGAGGGGCTGTTAAATGGGAGGGGAGGGGCCATCAAATGAGAGGGGAGGGGCCATTAAATGAGAGGGAAGGGGCCATTAATGATGGGGGAGGGGCCATTAAATGAGAGGGGAGGGGCCATCAAATGAGAGGGGAGGGGCCATTAAATGAGAGGGAAGGTCAATTAAATGAGAGAGGAGGAGCCACTAAATGAAAGGGGAGGGGCTGCCAGTAGCAGGGGGTATACCCTTGAGACAAGATAGCCAGTGTCATAGCTGTCAGAAGCATCAAGGTCTAATGCAGCAGCCATCTGCACACACAGTTCTGCATACTAACGCATGTGAGGGTGTGCAGATGTGTATACAGTGGGAGTGTGTGTGTGTGTGTGTGTGTGTGTGTGTTGGTGAGACAGGATGACATTGGGAACAGATGCCCTCATCTCCATACCATTCCTTCAGCACTGCTAGCTCTGTCGCAGGTGACGGCTTGTTCGTTCTCTCTCTCTTGGACCCTCTGCTCCAGGTCCTGAACTATCTCCTCCTACTCCCCGCCCCCACCAGCACACAGGATTGTAGCCACACCCTCACTATTTAACTGTAACTCCTCTCACCTTGGTCCTCAGCTCAGTCTTCAGCTTACCCAGCTCCAGCTGCAGCTCTGTGATGCCACTGACGTCTGGCTGGTATCGTCTCCCCTCCATCCCTTTCACCTGTTCCCTGACAGATTCCAGAGAAGCAGTGGTGCGTGCGTTGATCTCACGGACCTTCTCCAGTTCACACTGTCCAATAGGGAAAAGTTAAAATGATGATTCACTAATGTGATTTTCTGTCAGTCGCACCGTAAGGTTTTGCAGCTGCTTTTCATTCTCAATCTGTGAGGCCTTGGTCTGTTGGCACTGAGACTCTAGACTTGTCACTCTCACGTTGGCAGCTGCAAGCTCTGTTCTTGTCGCTTCCAGCTGAGATCGGCACGTGAGCAGCTGGAGAAAGAAGGAAATTGTGTGCGTGTGTGGGGGGTGGGTGGGTGGGTGGATTTTTCTGATTTGAGAAGTGTAACCAAACGTTGTTTAAAACCTGCTGTTCCGTGTGCTGCAGTTCCTGGGACAATCCTGATACTCTGGTACAGAGGATCTCCTTAAGTGACTCGGCCGTCACGCCCACCGTGGAACAACCCAGCGTTGCTACCACCTTGGTACACGCCGCAAACAGCTGGGGGGCGGGGCTGGTTTCATGGTGCATCCCGCAAAACTGATGCTTACCATCGCGTGACTCTCCCTCTGGTTTTCTAAGCTCCTCACTTTCGCCTGCAGTTGTTGGCACTCTCCCCTATAATATGGTGTCAAGCGGATCGCTCGCATTACCTAAACCAACAAATTTGCATTGACTGACTTGAGCGAGTTCAATAACTGTTCCTTGCGCTCGTGTTCGGCTTTTAAAATGCGCACGTATTCAACAGCCTTGCGAGAGGGAGAGAGCGCGCGCGCGTTAGGGCACCAAAACACACATACTCGTTCCTTACTCCTTTTGAAGGTGTGTGCGGTCTGGGTGACAGCGGCGTGGTGTTCGAGGATCTCAATAAACTACTAGCTGGAGGGGACCGCGCGCTGCCTGCGCGACTGGTATGATTGCTGCACGTGCCGCGTAGGTCTAGCCCCGAATCTCCGCCTGCGAAAGACTGTGCACTCTTCGTCAACTCCTTGCTGGCTTCCACTAGGCTGTGCTTGGACGAAGTGATTGTGGGTAGAGATTCCATGATTGCATCAATGATTATAGGTACTAGTAAACCGCAGAGTTGGTATACAAAAACTGTATCTCATAGCAACAATATCCGGAGTAAGTCCCCGTGTTAATTGGCATTCCACCGATGGTAAATAACCCACAATGGTGTCAACCGCCTAGACTGAAACAGAATGGCCGCTGTTCCCCTCTCCACAGAGGATACTCAGCGCTACCAATGTAGTTATTGTGGTTGCGACATTACACTGAGGTTGAAATGCGCCTCATGTAACGATTTCGATCTCTGTTTGCACGTGAGTAACTTACCAAACGCTGGGTGTTAGTTGTGGGCCGGGTCTCAGTCAGCCATTCTATTAAAAGCACACCAATGTATTTGCGATTTTATTGTTTTTTGTTTTTCTTCTTATTTGCCTCACAGTGCTTTAGTTCGGGTGCAACTGCCGGCTCCCACAAACCAGACCACCCCTACCAATTGATAGTTAGTCCTCTGCTGGGTGATGCAAACTCAGACCACCTCCAGCCTCTTCCTTATACATATGTCCCTTTCTAACAGGATGAGGGAAGTTTCCCTCTACTCACGATGGACTGGGGTGCCATCGAGGAAGTGCTTCTTTTGGATGCTGTGGAGCAAGATGGCTTTGGAAACTGGTCTGAAGGGCTTATGTTACAGATCATACCTGTTTTCAGTCACATCTCTCTCTCCCTCTCTCCCTCCCCCTCTATGTTCTGTCCCCCCTCCTCTCCTGTACAGGGATGATATTGCAGCTCATGTGGTAACAAAGACTGCTAAAGGTACATAGGTTGAAGGTGTGCGATATCAGTTGCGCTTTAAATAGAAATAAATGAAGCTATCGTTGGAAGGCTTCGTACATGATTTACAAACATTGATACACTATTCTCCGTTTATAGAAAGCAGAGAACATTACAATGATCTGTATTTGAATGGAATAATTGGAGATGGTAACCTGACTGTCACAGGAGAACATTTGCTCATGGGTAGTTGGTTTCAGGTACAATACCACCTGTTAATCGAGAGACAGTTCTCAATAACCAGGGAGGAGAAGGTAATGTGCCCTCTGCAGGCCTGCAGGGAGTTATCTGTTCTTCACACACACACGCACCACACACACACACACACACACACACACACACACACACACACACACACACACACCTACTTCAGTTGCACCATCCCCACCACACTACACTCCAGTAAGGTTGGAGCATACAGAACAGATGGAACTTGGATACATGCCTTTTAGGGATGACTTCGAGAGGGTGAGCATTCTTTAGAACTGTTCTTATGTGTTAATGTGTATGTCCATGCCTTCTGCTCATATTTTTTCTTTCATCTCACTCCTTCCCTCCCCCTCTCTCCTACCTTACTCCTCCATCTCTCCTCCCTTCCCTCGTCCCTCTCTTCTCTCCTTCCTTCTCCCTTCTTTCGTCCCTCTCTCCTCCCCTTCCCTCCTCCCCTTCCCTCCTCCCCTCTCCTCCCCTTCCCTCCCCTTCCCTCCTCCCCTCCCCTCCCCTCTCCTCCCCTCTCCTCCCCTTCCCTCCTCCCCTCTCCTCCCCTTCCCTCTTCCCCTCTCCTCCCCTTCCGTCCTTCCCTCTCCTCCCTTCCCTCCTCCCCTCTCCTCCCCTTCCCTCCTCCCATCTCCTCTCCTCTCTCTCTCCCCTTCCTCCTTCCTCAGGAATATGACAACAACGCAGAGTCTGTTATTAGTGAAATGACCTTCACTGTTGATGATGATGATGTTGAGAAAGGTACGGGGAGCAGCTGTGTGTTGGGTGTAGTGTGGAAGGTGTGAGTGTGTTCCACATAAAATGGGCCCACTTTTTATACCGCATACAAGCTAACATAAATTTCCAATTCTCCTTATAGATATGTACACTTTCGCTTAATATGTGCATCACCACAATTCCCTTCATTATGAAAATATTGAGCACTGAATATTTAATTACTATCATGACCTTTCATACTTGCATTGACCTGGTTGGTGGGTGTATGAACTAAAGAACTGTGTTTTGATGAACTTAGATATTATTCATAGGGGTTTACAGGATTGGCCACTAAATATTGATGTTCTGGAGGTACATTACTTCCAAATGACCCCAAAGAAGAAAGATTGCTAGATTGTATCAGGGATCACCTTAGTTTCAAATCTAAGGGTGTGGGTAAATTAAGGGTGTGGCCAATACACCTTGCTAAACTCGTGATGTCATGTATTCATCACAACAGGGTTTGGTAGTATGTAGTAGGTGGTGCATTATGTGTGAAGTATATGCCTCATGCGTGCTATTCACATGTGTCCCTGTAGCTACTCACATGTGTCCCTTTTAGCTACTCACATGTGTCCCTGTAGCTACTCACATGTGTCCCTGTAGCTACTCACATGTGTCCCTGTAGCTACTCACATGTGTCCCTGTAGCTACTCACATGTGTCCCTGTAGCTACTCACATGTGTCCCTGTAGCTACTCACATGTGTCCCTGTAGCTACTCACATGTGTCCCTGTAGCTACTCACATGTGTCCCTGTAGCTACTCACATGTGTCCCTGTAGCTACTCACATGTGTCCCTGTAGCTACTCACATGTGTCCCTTGTAGCTACTAACGTGTGTCCCTGTAGCTACTCACGTGTCCTTGTAGCTACTCACATGTGTCCCTGTAGCTACTCACATGTGTCCCTGTAGCTACTCACATGTGTCCCTGTAGCTACTCACATGTGTCCCTGTAGCTACTCACATGTGTCCCTGTAGCTACTCACATGTGTCCCTGTAGCTACTCACATGTGTCCCTGTAGCTACTCACATGTCCTTGTAGCTACTCACATGTGTCCCTGTAGCTACTCACATGTCCCTGTAGCTACTCACATGTGTCCCTGTAGCTACTCACATGTGTCCCTGTAGCTACTCACATGTCCTTGTAGCTACTCACATGTGTCCCTTTTAGCTACTCACATGTGTCCCTGTAGCTACTCACATGTGTCCCTGTAGCTACTCACATGTGTCCCTGTAGCTACTCACATGTCCTTGTAGCTACTCACATGTGTCCCTGTAGCTACTCACATGTCCTTGTAGCTACTCACATGTGTCCCTGTAGCTACTCACATGTGTCCCTTTTAGCTACTCACATGTGTCCCTGTAGCTACTCACATGTGTCCCTGTAGCTACTCACGTGTGTCCCTGTAGCTGCTCACATGTGTCCCTGTAGCTACTCACATGTGTCCCTGTAGCTACTCACATGTGACCCTGTAGCTACTCACACTGTGTTCTTGTAGCTACTCACACTGTGTTCTTGTAGCTACTCACACTGTGTTCTTGTAGCTCTGAAGTTGGCACACATCGACATGTACAACAGGAGAATGGCAGAGAGAGAGAGACGGAAGCAGTAAGTAGCTGTGTGTATGCCTCAGTAAGTAGCTGAGTGTATGCCTCAGTAAGTAGCTGAGTGTGTGCCTTAGTAAGTAGCTGTGTGTGTGCCTCAGTAAGTAGCTGGGTATGTGCCTCAGTAAGTAGCTGGGTATGTATGTGTGCCTTAGACTTTAGCTGTCACGCTTTACTTTGGTTGACCCAACATTTGCCTTCCACACTAAGGATAAGGGTTCAGCTGTGAGACATTAATTAAAAGCTAGTACCAGTGACAGTGTAATTGTTGGAGAGATGAACTATGGCCATAGGTACAAAATCACATGTTATCGAGAGCATAGATGTGAATAATACACACAGGTGTGGCCTAATTTAACCTCAAACTAGGATGATGCACTATGTCAGTGTACAGTGCCTTACCTACAGAAGAAAGGGTGTTATTTCCTCAGCAAAACGTAATGTTTTCAAAAGTAGTACGAATTTGTGCATGCATTTTAAAATTGTTAGAAAAAGTTAAAAGAAACCGGCCTTTGCTGATGGTGCAAATGGTTTACTCTCTTTTGAGGCATGTTCTTATATGTACTTTGACTTCAAAGTCCCCATTCTTATGCCCATGATTGAACCATGGGGCCTTCTAAGAGCAGACCGAGGACATAGGATTTATCTGACCCATCCTTTACCCACCCGTGACTTTTGGGCTTACCCACCCGTAACTTTTGGGCTTTACCCACCCGTAAAAATTATATTGGATGATACCGCTTTTTATAGTTAATCACGCTTCTCACCAGCGGTGCGGGCGTGATCTTTCAATGTGCGGAAATCAATTTGTGTATGCTGTTGTTTACACATGTTGACATATAACTTCCATGGTTGACATAATCCAGTTGCCTACCCACCCATCATAGATAAATCCCTGCTAATGAACTATTTTAATGGGAAAACGTTTGGGATCATGTGGCAATTCCTGTGAGATCATGTGGCACTTCCTGTGAGATCATGTGACACTTCCTATGGGAGTGCGTGACACTTCCTGTGGGAGCGCGTGACACTTCCTGTGGGAGCGCGTGACACTTCCTGTGGGAGCGCGTGACACTTCCTGAGGTTGAATCTATGTCATTCATTATCTAGGAGGGTGGGATGGGAAAGGAAGAGGGGGGAGGGGACTAAGAGAGTTGGCACAGTACTGCTTATGCTGGTACCTTATGTACTCTCCACACTGTCGCCATGCACATGTACACATGTGCACACACACACTCACACACGCACACACAGGATTGCTCACCAGCACAACCTCATAGCCGGCAAACATAAGCTCTCTGGTATGCTGTCTTTGAGTCAACAGCTGTCTTGAATTAATATGGCTGCATAACCCCTCCCCTTCTCCCTCCCAACTAGCCATCAAGAAAAAATTGAGCAAAGAGGAGAAGTGAGTGGCAAACAGTGGGGGGGGGGGGGGGGGGGGCAGCGGGTATATATGCTGTTATGTGTGATCACTTCCAGAGAGTTGGGTATGAGATATTACCAATATGCAAGGCTGATGGAGCCAGAGAAGTATGAGGCATTTATCCAGTCACTGAAAAGTGAGTATAAAGTGTGCACACACACACACACACATACACACACACCACACACACACCACACACACATGCACGCACGCACGCACGCACACACACACACACACACCACATCACACACAGTGATGCCATTGAACCTTTCATCTTGGATGTATCCAGAAGAGAAGCAGTTACGACATAGGATCAAAGAGCTGACACGATACAGAAAGAATGGCATCACCAAACTTGATGGTTAGCAGTAACTATCCCTCACTGCTCACCAGTTCCATTCGTGTGTGTGTGTGTGTGTGTGTGTGCAGAGTGTCCGGAATTTGATCTCCTTCAGCCACAGCAAGACAAAGTTGAAGAAAAGCAGGTGAGTGTATGCATGTTTGTCCTGCATAGATGGCCTTCTATAGAAGGGGGGGGGGGGGGGTTTGCATAGCCCTCCCTACCACACATGGAGGGGGAGGTTGCATGGCCCTCCCTACCATAGATGGTGGGGGAGGTTGCATAGCCCTCCCTACCCATAGAAGGTGGGGGGGGGGGAGGTTGCATAGCCCTCCCTACCCATAGAAGGTGGGGGGGGGAGGTTGCATAGCCCTCCCTACCCATAGATGGGGGGGAGGTTGCATAGCCCTCCCTACCCATAGATGGTGGGGGAGGTTGCGTAGCCCTCTCTAACCATAGATGGTGGGGGAGGTGGGGGGGGGGGGGGGGGGGGGGAGAGAGATTGGATAGCCCTCTTTAACCATAATGCCTCATACATGTTGTCAACTATGTTTGCCTCTCCCAACTGGAAGGACGGAGATACCAACACCAGAGGCACCAGCAACAGAGGTCAGCTGCTTTAGGTTTGTTTGTAGATTTGACTAAGTGCACCATTCCATCACAGCAGATGGTGGGCAAGATATCTTGTACACACCTGGTATCAGTCTCCTCTCCCTGGCAGAGAGAAAGGTTTGTGTGTGTGTGTGTGTGTGAGCCACACCAGTACACACATGACCTTTCTTTATATGGCTACAGATGTGTGGTTCTATTGCTGTGAAGCCGGCCGGTTACATTCATATCAAGGCTGAGGTGCTAAAGGTGTGTGTGTGGTTGTAGTGTGTGGTATGTGTGACATACTCTCTCCTTCCATCCCCCCCATAGTCTTCAGCTCTCAGACGCTTAGGTTATGCCGTCCAACCCAAACTTCCAAAACACCTCAGCTCAGAGCATCGGACAAAACTCGGACAGTTCATGACCTCTTGTGGCTGGCTCTGTTGACACAGCCCCTTCGCTAGAACAGTAACCCTTCATCCTCCCAAGTACCCATCAAACACAGGGCAGCTCTTTATAATCATCTCCCTCTCTCTGTTTTTTTTTTTTAATATATCATTCTTAATAACTTTTTGACCTACATGTTTATCGTGCAGTGGGTTAGGGTTGTGCTGCCATGGTGATGCCATACAGGTATCCATGGTGATGCCATACAGTCCAATCAGAATGGAGTAGGTATGTGATCTGGTGATGGCGTGAGAGCCATGAACTTGTACCGGGTGCCCATCTTCTCTGGGTGGGTCAACATTTCATAGCCACTCAACAAGTCCTTTGCCTGCGCTGAGGTGGCCCTTTGTAGCAGCACCTGACCCCCTGGGTGGTTATGGGCGTGGCCAGAAAACGTGGGAAGATCAACGTACCTCCATTCTTCTTCTAATACCCATCTTGTGGAGAAACTTGTTCTGGGCCATGGGACCATGGCAACCCACCCCTGTAGGCCCCAACGTACACGCATGTTATCCAGCTCCACCACTAATCCCTCCATCTCCCTCCCACTATCACTACACCTACCCAGTGTGTTTACTGCCTTCTGGAGAGTACTGTAGTTCACATCTGCTGTGAGATCAGCCGTGCCCGGCTCCCTCAGCACATCGTGTGCCTGGTGTTGCTTGAAACTCTATTTAATGCACACTGCTTCAAACAGACGTACCCTTCCCCCTGTCTCATCCCCCCACTCACCCTCAGTGTGTGTTTCTTAATCTCCACCTCTCCATAGTCTGCTATCAGGGCACCGCCCCCACAGTTCTGCACTCGTTCGGCCAGCTCAGTGACGAGGGACATCCCCTCCAAACATAACTCTGCTTGTTCGGCGTCCTCGGGAAGCAGGTGAGAGAATGCGGAAGAGGCAAGGGAGGGGCCGGGGGTCAGGACAAACTTGAGCGCCTTCCCCTCTCCTGCTGTAACATCTCTGTCCACCATCACTTCACACCATCCCCGTTCTGTTTTCTGTAACACAACAAGAGACCTTTTGACCATCCCTGAGGACGACACCATAGCGTATCTAAGGATGGTACCATTACGTATCTAAGGATGGTACCATCACGTATCTAAGGATGGTACCATCACGTATCTAAGGATGGTACCATCACGTATCTAAGGATGGTACCATCACGTATCTAAGGATGGTACCATCACGTATCTAAGGATGGTACCGTCACGTATCTAAGGACAACAGACCAGTCGAGGTGCACGCATTCTAGACTCACCTGGAACTGGTGTATCGGAAGGGCATCAAAAAACTCATGAGCGACGAAATAGGAAAGTTCTGGCACACCATACGACAACAAAACCGCACTGAACATACAGACCCGTGGTGTGGTAGTCAAAGAGATGGAGCAACCAACCTTTAGGCACATCCCTGACACTCAGGTACCAGTGCACGTTCACACCAGAAGGCAGGGTACAGGACTTGTAGGGAGAGATGTCAGAGGAAGGAGTGGCAGCAGATGCTGCATGGCCTGGGGACGAGGGCACAATTTCAAGCATCCCATAATCCCAAAATCCTCCCCTCCACTCCAAGCCCCTCCCACAATATCAGAGGTTGGGTTTCCACCTGTGAGTGTCTCCTCCTGCAGCTTGCTCATAGCTGGGCTCATCTCAACCAGATGAAGGGAGATCTTTTCCTGTGTCTGCTTGAACTGCCCAAAAACCTGAAGGTTCCTCAGTGAGTGCCAACAATAATTCTTGTGAAGGGAAGGAGATGGTTGGGCTCAATATCAACTCACTCTCAGTATGTCCTTTGCAAGTGTTCCACGCCCTGGGCCCAGTTCTACCAGCTGGAATGGTTTGTCCTCATTATTCACCATCCAATCAGCCAACACCCATACCGCCAATAGCTGCAAGGGTTCAGTGCCTTTGGCTAGACGAGATAATTGAAACCTACCTCACCAAAGATTTGGCTAATTTCGGGAGACGTAGTGAAGTCCCCTTGAGATCCAAAGACATCCTTTTGCATATAATATCCCTTTGTTATATGCGCGTAGGTCATTGAGTGTGCGTTATACGAGTGTGTGCACGTGTATTGTTGAACGCATGAGTGTGTGGTATATGCATATATTTGTGTATGAAGTTACGTTGCTGTAAAACTGGCACTGGGGTGGAGCGTAATACGTCTCACTGTTAGCGGATTAATCAAACACTCCTTCATGTAGTCAGCAACTGTTATGGGCCCAGCCGCCTACAGAGGGCAGCGAAGTAACGTGAGTCATGAAAGTCAGCATGTGCAGTTACAACTGGCCATGCTTCACTTTGATTCTGTCGTAGATGTAGTCCATCCCTGACCTTAGGGAAGCCGCTCTTCTCAATTGTGGAGTGCTCGTTAAAGCCGTACGGCTCCAACGTGGAGCAGCTAATGCCCGCCGCCACATTACGTACTATTAGGCCTTGGGAGGGATGGGGTTAACCCGAAATCTGATATTAATACATGTATTACTGAATAACACATCAGGTTCCCCTGTGGTGGACCGGTGGTTACGTCGCAACATTAGTTTATCTGCCACTGTTTACGTGCTTTCGTGTGTCACGGTCTACAGCTGCTTTTCTTTTGTCGACGTGCCTGTGAACACCCCGGGAAAGTCTGGGGAAGAGACCACCCGAAATTGGCGCCACATGGAGCTCATGTACCGGTCTACGATCCCTGAGGGGAGCATTCACTGCATGGCGTGGTCCGGAGTGAACCTTATTGCCGTCGGCGTGTCAGTGGAAAGGGACGGCTTCGTCGGAGAAAATTTCGAGCGGTATGAGGTCCCGCAGTTGTGCTCTTAGTTACCCCTATTCCGTTCCCAGAGCCAGGAGCCACCAGCTACTGGTCCTTGATCCGAACAGGCCGTGGGACTATCAAAGGTAGTAGTAGTAAGAGAGCACGAGAAGCTTAGCAGCCATGGCTTGTCCAATCATATCACGTGCAGCATCACCATGGACAACAAGCACAGGGCGTCACACCTCAGTTGGAGCCAAGATGGGTCCAAGCTCATTGCGATAGATACAGAGGGAGTACTGCACGTCTGGAGGATGAAGGTTTGGGATGGTCATGTGACGTAATCTGAATAAGCACATAACCCGTTTATGTGTGTGTGTGTGTGTGTGTGTGTGTGCTTGCTTGTGTGTGTGCATGTGTGTTGTCTCTTGACTCAACAAGAACCAGTCTGCCAATGTGTGGGTGTGCCAGCATAAGCAAGAATGGACAGGGGGAGGTTCTCTGGTCTACGCTGGATGGCTGGAGTGCCATCCAGCTGTGGACATCACAGCCCAGGGTCAGAGCAAGGCGGTAGACATTCAGGTGTCCAATCCACACCTCAGGATTGTACTGGGAGGGGAAGCATTTGTTGTAATAGGTAGCAATGGAAAGGTACGTCAGGGAGGACATATGTGAACCAACACTGTCAGATTGTGTGTGTGTGTGTGTGTGTGTGTGTGTGTGTGTGTGTTTACAGGTATCACTAGTCTTGTTCATTCACACATTGACAAGAACTATTGATACCACATTGGATGTTACCTCAACCATTGTTGCAGCTTCTGTAATTATGCTGTCAAGTGAGCTAACCTATCCATCCCCACCTTCATCCCTGCCCACTCCCCCACCCTCATCCTTCCCCACTCCCAACCTTCATCCCTCCCCACTCCTCACCCTCATCCTTCCCCACTTCCCACCCTCATCCCTCCCACTAGTCTCCCCATTCTTGTCTCTCCTCTCTCTCTCACACACTCTCTCTCTCATCCTTTTTTCTCACCCTTTTGTTACCTACCTATTTAGAGCCCACCCTCCTCTCCTTTACAGGTGGTGTGGTGCTGTGTGCTGTGGCTTGTGCAGACTGCAGCGTTAAGATTTTCACTTTCAACATGGCGTTGTGCCTTGGGAACCAGCTTTCCATCCATCCTAACTTTGTTGCACAGTTTAACCCTTCAGGTTCCCAGCGAGGTGACGGTAAATTGGATAGCACGCAATGATTTATGGTCTCGCTATAATAACTCTCCTTCCAGAGTGTATTAGCAGTTTCCACATATCCCCTCAGACGGATGGGTGCAGTGTACATGTTGTTTGTAATGGTAAGTCCGTCCCCTCCCTCCTCCCCTGTACTCTCCCGTAATGGTAAGTCCATCTCCTTCCTCCTCCCCTGTCCTCTCCCTTAATGGTAAGTCCGTCCCCTCCCTCCTCCCCTGTCCTCTCCCTTAATGATAAGTCCGTCCCCTCCCTCCTCCCCTGTCCTCTCCCTTAATGATAAGTCCGTCCCCTCCTCCTCCCCTGTCCTCTCCCTTAATGGTAAGTCCGTCTCCTCCCTCCTCCCCTGTCCTCTCCCTTAATGATAAGTCCGTCCCCTCCCCCCTCCCCTGTCCTCTCCCTTAATGATAAGTCCATCTCCTCCCTCCTCCCCTGTCCTCTCCCTTAATGATAAGTCCGTCCCCTCCCTCCTCCCCTGTCCTCTCCCTTAATGATAAGTCCGTCCCCTCCCTCCTCCCTGTCCTCTCCCTTAATGATAAGTCCGTCCCCTCCCTCCTCCCCTGTCCTCTCCCTTAATGATAAGTCCGTCCCCTCCTCCTCCCCTGTCCTCTCCCTTAATGGTAAGTCCGTCTCCTCCCTCCTCCCCTGTCCTCTCCCTTAATGATAAGTCCGTCCCCTCCCCCCTCCCCTGTCCTCTCCCTTAATGATAAGTCCATCTCCTCCCTCCTCCCCTGTCCTCTCCCTTAATGATAAGTCCGTCCCCTCCCTCCTCCCCTGTCCTCTCCCTTAATGATAAGTCCGTCCCCTCCCTCCTCCCTGTCCTCTCCCTTAATGATAAGTCCGTCCCCTCCTCCTCCCCTGTCCTCTCCCTTAATGGTAAGTCCGTCTCCTCCCTCCTCCCCTGTCCTCTCCCTTAATGGTAAGTCCGTTTCCTCCCTCCTCCCCTGTCCTCTCCCTTAATGATAAGTCCGTCCCCTCCCCCCTCCCCTGTCCTCTCCCTTAATGATAAGTCCGTCTCCTCCCTCCTCCCCTGTCCTCTCCCTTAATGGTAAGTCCGTCCCCTCCCTCCTCCCCTGTCCTCTCCCTCTTCTGTCTCTCTCCTTGCTTGCTATCCCATATCTCATATTGTCTCATTTCCTCCTCCCCAGGCAATATGGTGCAGGAATGGTCCGTCAGAGATGTGACAAGGACCGGCTTGTATCAGTGCAAGAGGGAACATTGCTACTCGTCCCCAGGCCACATCAGCAGCCTTGCCGTATCTGCACTGTGCCAGAGGGTGTGTGCCACACCTGGCATTAGTGACTTCATGAGGCCCTGTGTGACCACACCCACTGTCACTGACATCCTTATGCTTGGGGCTGGAGAGGAGAGCTACCTCACAAGCGAAGCACGATGGCCTACAGAACTGCTTGCCATTGGTGTGGATGGAGGGGGTGTTATACTGCTGAACAGGTATGACGAGTGGGCTGGCATAAGAAATGGATTAGCTACACCTCCCCCCCCCCCCCCCCCCAATCCCCTTACCCCTCACCCCTCACCTCCCTTCTCACCCCTCACCGGCCTTCCTCACCCTTGCCTCCCTTCCTTACCCCTCACCCTCCCTTCCTCACCCCCGCCTCCGTTCCTCACCCTTGCCTCCCTTCCTCACCCCTCACCCTCCCTTCCTCACCCCTCACCCTCCCTTCCTCACCCCTCACCCTCCCTTCCTCACCCCTCACCTATCTAGAGACACTTACAAGTTGATATCAGACGGTCAGCTAAGGGCAACAGAGGAATCCTTACAGCCAGGTACCCAGACCTTCCACTGCCCTACGAGTGCACCCAAACACTCCACCCATAGCAACCAAGAGGCACAGGTCACAGGAGGCTGGCCCGGTGGTCTGTCTGTCTACAAATGGTTGCTGCCTGCTGGCCTCCCATAGGAACACACTACAGATGTTCTGCATTGGGGAACACATGGTGGGATCCAATGGTGTGAGATCCTTAAACATGCTGCTTGCTTCAAGTGCCATTCTCTTTTTATTTTCACCCTTCCTTGGTCCTCCCCTCTTTCCCTTCCTCCTCCCCTCTTCCCCTTCCTCCTCCCCCTCTTTCCCTTCCTCCTCCCCACTCTCCTTTCCTCCCCCTCCTCCCCTCTTCCCCTTCCTCCTCCCCTCCCCCTCTTCCCCTTCCTCCTCCCCCTCTTCCCCTTCCTCCTCCCCTCTTCCCTTCCTCCTCCCCCTCTTCCCCTTCCTCCTCCCCCTCTTCCCTTTCTCCTCCCCCTCTTCCCCTTCCTCCTCCCCCTCTTCCCCTTCCTTCTCCCCCTCTTCCCCTCCTCCTCCCCCTCCATCCCTTCCTCCTCCCCCTCTTCCCCTTCCTCCTCCCTTTCAAATATTAGACATTTCTCGCTGTTGCTCACTGCTGGGTCTCTCAGCCTCCACAAAGCGTAGTCCCTGGGACATAGCTGTTCTGTGTGCCCGCAGTGCAGCAAAGGACCGTGGTTAGCTCCCGATGGTACCCTCTGCTTGCTGTCATAGTTACCAGCAGTCTGTTGTAATGGGCAGACCCTGAAAAGGTGAAGCGTGTGTTGGCCCAGCTGGGTGCTGAGTATGCTCAGAGGAGTGCCAGCCCTGATCAGCTGTTCTATTTCTCTACCTGTGTTCTCCTCCACAGGTAATGTGTGACAGGGGTGGGTGGTGATAGTGGAAGTTGTGTTGTTAGGGATTGAGGGGGGAAGGTTTTAGGGGGTGGGTGTTAGTATATGGTTGCCTAAAGGTGAAGCACCAATGTGTGTGTGTGTGTGTGTGTGTGTGTATGTGTGTGCATGTGTATGTGTGTGCATGTGTGTGTGTGCATGTATGTGTGTGTGTGTGTGTGTATGTGTGTGTACATGTATGTATGTGTGTGTGTATGTGTGTGTGCATGTATGCAAAATTAGTCATAAGGTTGAGCAGATTCTGTTTGGTTTTGAAGTTTAGAACAATTTTTTTTTTTAATGCTTTTGAATCAACCTATAACAACATGCTTTAAATGAGGTGCAAGTTCTTCTGCACTGAACATTAATTGCTGAAGATGGGGATGGCTGTGTTAGATCACTCTGCTTGATGCCCATTGTCCATTTCTTCCACACTCAAGCTGCCTTGAGGACGGACTACAGGCTTCTCTCATGTACCGTAACATGGCTAGGTTTCATGGGACAGTGAACCTGTTTAAGCTGGCTCTTCCCTTACACGAGGAGGAAGGCCTTACAGACATCATCACCAGTGTGTGTGTGTGTGTGTGTGTGTGTGTGTGTGTGTTTGTGTGTATGTGTGTGTGTGTGTGTGTGTGTGTGTGTGTGTGTGTGTGTGTGTGTGTACAGAGGCATAGCAGTTTCCTTCCCTCTCCCTCTCTCAAAAGCTGCTTGCGCTGAAAACTCCAGTGAGGAATCGCTCGAAGCAATGGCTTCAGCACTCAAGTTCAAGACAATTTCTGTTCCACCAGGTAAGAGAACTTAAATTGTTTTTTGGATATGGTCCTGGGCCCAGACTATTGTGATGTCACATGTAAACACACACGAGTAGTGGAACAGTGTGTGGACGTGGTTTCGGGTATCTTGGTTGTTGGGAAGATGAGTAGGGGTGTTTGTTCTCCTACCCCTGTCAGGTACAGCCTCTCAGCTCCAAGGTCACATCCACTGGGTGTTAGAGTTTGCCATTGACATCATCTCCACCACAGCCAAAGGAGACATCACTATGGTTACACATTTTTGTAAGACCTTCTGCAAAATGTTTATGCAACCCCCCCCTCCCCCCCAAAAGGTCCCAGACGTCAGCACCCTTTTGGAGCTGAGAATGACTCTGTTGCTGGTGCATGTATTGAACAAGTGTCTTCCTGTGCCAATCGTACCTGTGTCAGGCAAGTTACTCACGATAATCCCTTTGTATTGGCTGGGCCCCTTATACCCCACTATGCCCCCCAACCCCTCCCCCCACAAGATGGAGTGCTGTCGCTGTTCTTCAGGGTAGTCACAGTGTGCCTGAGGCTTCCCTCATGCCCCATTCCAGAGGAGCTTCGGTCCGAGATAGTGAACAACATTCCTTGCAATAAGTACCCACGCCTTCTGACCCTCACAAGGGCTGCATACATCCAAGGTTTTGTAGAGTCGCATTGTTCATAAAATATTCCAAATCTGTTCCCTCCCCCCAAACTTTCATCTCCAGGGTTCCTCAGTGGTCTCTCTACGACGTCTCTCCCAGAGTCTTACACCCGTGGTGTGGCTCCGCCCATCAGACCCCACGTCCTGAAGAACTACATGTCCACTGATCCCTACTCCCCGCTGATGCTTGTGGTGCCCAAAGGGTTAACCCCGCCATGGAGGGACTGCTTCACGGACGGGCAGAGGGATATCATCCACGGGGGAGCCATTTTGAAGGAGGTGGTGATGAGTGCAAAGCTTAAGCAGTGCAGCAGGTTAGTGCAAAGTTATTAATTTATACAGGTTTAACAAGTAGTTTAGTGATGGCAGGTATTAGTAGTAAACAGGTAATTAAAATAGTTATTGAGAATGCACTTAGTGCTTAACCCCTAGTGTATAGGAGTGTGGTACTAAGGAGACCTTACTTTACTGCATCCTCCCTTCTCCCCCTTCTCTTGAAGATGCAGGTGTTGGACTGTTGCTTCAGAGTCCCTCAAGACGAGTGAGGTCATGGATGCTAGGTCCAGTGCAAACCCAATCCAACAGTGGAGAAACGCCTGGTCTAACAGCTGCTTCTGTGGGGGTCTGTGGAACATTCGGAGCACCAATGGAACATGACCTCATCACATTTTGATCTTTTAAAAAAAATACTTTTATTAGTAACCAAGTAAAGAATAAAGCGCATCCTCCTCCCCATCCAGAGGTTTGTTGCAAGGTGTGTGTGTGTGTGTGTGTGTGTGTGTGTGTGTGTGTGTGTGTGTGTGTAAGAATTACTTCCAAAAATGTGTTCTCTATGTGGTACATTCAGGGTACCTATCTAACACATAACAAGGTTGATTACACCTGAAGTCACTGAGATCATGGTCACTTAAAGTTGTTCTTGTGTGTGTGTGAGTGTGTGGTTTACTTTTATTCACTTTCATAATGACCTTAATAATCTTAGGCTGTCCAAAAACCGTAGGGATTGGCTCACCCTTTCTCCTGTGGCGAAGGTCGTACCATAAGCCATTTCTTATACGCGGGACTCGACAAGGATAAGTGTGTTCCAATGTCCGCAATTAGCAGAATGGCAGACATAACTTGCTGGGACAACAGGAAGCTGACCATAGTAGCCCCACCCCCAAACATAGGCACGCCCTCCTTTGGTTACAGCAGCAGAGTGGCGGGCACCACAGCTGATGGAACGGAACTCTTCCTCCTCTCCAGCTCCTGGGTCTACTAGTGTAGGTATTGCAATAACTGGTTGGGGATTGGTTTGGGAGGAAGGTTTCACCTGGGCGTGTTCATTCCAGCCCCAGGAGTAGATATCCCCACATTCTGAAAGAGCCATGGAGTGCCACAAACCGCACGTGACTGCCACCATTGGTACGCCGTCAAGCGCCTCAATCGTTGTGGGCGCTTTTCGATTGATAATGTCACCGTGGCCCAGCTGCCCCCTCGTGCCCACTCCAAACGACATCACTTGACGCGTCATCACGAGCAGTAGCGTGTGATCCGCCCCGCAGGAAACGGACAGAACCGGAACGCGAACGGGAATCTGCACTCCAAGCGCGAGTCCGAAGGGTTCCCTGGTCACCTCGCACGTGCGTAACGTTCCGTCTCGACTGAGCGCATACACACCGCCACTGCTGAGGGCCTCGAGAGAGACGACATCGAATGTCTCACTAGATACCACGGCAGGTATGCAGCTTCCGTCGCTAGCTGGTGCTTGTAATTGTTCAACAGCGATAACCCTTCCGTTGGTGGTGAGAATCACCATGACCCCTCTCCGAGGCTCCACAATACTTGCCACACTCTCGCCCGTGGTCCACAGTCCTTGCTGCACCGAGGAAATCATGGAAGCCCAGCGGCCTCTGGCTAATCTCTTTACCGCGCCGGACTCCTCGATTGCCAAAACATAGGTGGAGTCCCATGTCGAGGATATGTGCAGTCTTCCAGGAAGGGAGGCGAACGTCATTAGTTCGAAGCGGTCTGCGTTTGCACTGCCTTCTGGATCTAGCTGGCCAAAGTCATTAAATCCAGCTCCGATCAAAGTAAAACGTTGGGCACCTGTCATTTTTCCCCCGACCGTTTAATTAAAAAATACAAATTACGTAACTAGTACTTTAGGAAAATAAATTATTAGTGCCCTTAGTTAACTGCCTGTCCCGGCCAATGTGATGTAACTTTTTATTAACAAAACAAACTAAGCTATGCAATTGAATTCTAAGAGGCGGCTCAGCAACACCTTTCTTTGAGCTAGTTGGTGTAGTGTACCTGAAGACTTGCACATATTTCACATGTTTACAATGTTTTTCATATGTGTAGCTCATGTGTGCATGCATGCAAGCTTGATCATGAACATGTAGTGGTAATCCTCTGTACAAAGCCCTGCACCATGTTATGTGTATCTGCAGGTCAGTGTGTTGAGTCTGCCGTATACATTCCATCATTATTGATGGTACCTGCATGTGATACTAGCTAACCTGTGCTTGGTTGGCGGTACACTTTTCTACTGTGGGCACACCAACCCTGAGGGCACTAAATATAACTAATTTCCCAGCGTGTTCCAATGTGCAATCAACATGATCTAGGGTATAAGCAAATCTGCATTCACGCAAACACTGTACATGATGCTCACCAATTGGTACTTCCTTTGCACAAACTGCATTTTTAAGGCAAGCACTGTGTTGCAGAATGAATATGTAAGAAGTGAAGGTAAACTGATCTGTGAATCTGTTACTGATGAGACAGTGTGGATGGCTCCAACAACTGAATGTCACTTGATATCAATGGTTTGCATCTGCAGGGCAATGCAGTCTAATTCATTGGTATCTGTGTGTGTGTGCGTGTGTGTGTGTGTGTGTGTGTGTGTGTGTGTGTGTGTGTGTGTGTGTGCTTGCACATGTGTTGTGTGTATGCATGCATGTAATGACTTACAGAGTACACGTGGGTTTAAAATTACCTTGCTCACAGAGGTAGGGTATATGAGTGGAATTAAGAACATGTTACATACGGTGTATATATGTTCCAATTGCAACTCATCTTTTTGAGAGCTTGAGTGTCAATCTGTTGTCAGAACCCCAGACACATGTTAAATATGTGTATAAAAAGTAAATTGTGTAATTGGATTACATGTGATAGATCATCATCATCTGTCAACACTGATTGAAGACATTTGCTTAACAGTGTCTCATACATTCTGTATACACACTGCCAAATCCTCTAAGTCATTGTCTTTCAACATACTTACTACATTAGGATTTGACAGCTAAAGTCGAGAGCTTCTTACATATTTCTTCAATAGCATCATTTTCAACTTCCTTACAATAATCTCTACCATTGCTAGATGCACCTGCAGTGCCCACTACTGGCAGGCAATAAGTATGTTCCCAGCAAGCTGAAATTGTTGCTGGAGACAGGCTATCTTCCAAGCTTCTTTCACTGGAATTATGATATCACCCACACATGCAGCACTCCCATAAACCACCACTTCCTGTAGGAAACTGCTTCCCCATGACTTGTAAATCCACAAAACGTTTAGAGGTACTGACAATGCGTTCTAGCAGCCTGGTTTTATAGCCAGTCTTACATGCTGAAATGACTCCTTGATCTAATGGCTTAAAAATGGGGTGGGAATTTAAAAACCTGGACTTGTGAGTCACAGCAAGTCAGATCATGTCCTGAAAAGCCATCTGTTAGAAGGGCCATGGTGTCAGTCATCCAGTTACGGATTGCTTTTAGAAATACATTTGACCCCACTATTTTCTTGGTCATTCCAAGCATTTTTATGGCAAACAAGGAGTAGGAGCCACTGTACAAGTCCCCATTGCATAGAATGCCACAAGGAGTAGGAGCCACTGTACAAGTCCCCATTGCATAGAATGCCACAAAGAGTAGGAGCCACTGTACAAGTCCCCATTGCATAGAATGCCACAAGGAGTAGGAGCCACTGTACAAGTCCCCATTGCATAGAATGCCACAAGGAGTAGGAGCCACTGTACAAGTCCCCATTGCATAGAATGTCACAAAGAGTAGGAGCCACTGTACAAGTCCCCATTGCATAGAATGCCACAAGGAGTAGGAGCCACTGTACAAGTCCCCATTGCATAGAATGCCACAAGGAGTAGGAGCCACTGTACAAGTCCCCATTGCATAGAATGCCACAAGGAGTAGGAGCCACTGTACAAGTCCCCATTGCATAGAATGTCACAAGGAGTAGGAGCCACTGTACAAGTCCCCATTGCATAGAATGTCACAAGGAGTAGGAGCCACTGTACAAGTCCCCATTGCATAGAATGCCACAAGGAGTAGGAGCCACTGTACAAGTCCCCATTGCATAGAATGCCACAAGGAGTAGGAGCCACTGTACAAGTCCCCATTGCATAGAATGCCACAAGGAGTAGGAGCCACTGTACAAGTCCCCATTGCATAGAATGCCACAAGGAGTAGGAGCCACTGTACAAGTCCCCATTGCATAGAATACCACAAGAAGTAGGAGCCACTGTACAAGTCCCCATTGCATAGAATGCCACAAGGAGTAGGAGCCACTGTACAAGTCCCCATTGCATAGAATGCCACAAGGAGTAGGAGCCACTGTACAAGTCCCCATTGCATAGAATGTCACAAGGAGTAGGAGCCACTGTACAAGTCCCCATTGCATAGAATGCCACAAGGAGTAGGAGCCACTGTACAAGTCCCCATTGCATAGAATGCCACAAGGAGTAGGAGCCACTGTACAAGTCCCCATTGCATAGAATGCCACAAGGAGTAGGAGCCACTGTACAAGTCCCCATTGCATAGAATGCCACAAGGAGTAGGAGCCACTGTACAAGTCCCCATTGCATAGAATGCCACAAGGAGTAGGAGCCACTGTACAAGTCCCCATTGCATAGAATGCCACAAGGAGTAGGAGCCACTGTACAAGTCCCCATTGCATAGAATGATTGTAAGCTTATCTTTTGCTTTCATTGCTTTTAGCCCATGTCAAATTGCCGCTTATCATTCTCAGATGACATGAGATATGTACAGTTAGGTATTGCTCGATAGAAAAGATCTGTTTCATCCATGTTTTCAACTTTGTTATTCATGATTTGAATTGAGCTCCTAAATTCACTCAGCAGTTGGTAAACCTATGTCACCAGATTTCCCACAAACAAGTGGGTACTGTAATTATTTGCATAAATTAGGCTACATGTACACCTCAATGAATATGAGTAAAGTAAACCACCAGTGGGTACCATTTTGCTCACTTTTCACACACACACACACACACACACACACACACACATACATGCACACAAAGAAACACGTTAAATGTGACCATCAAAAACGTCTGGCCTCCACGTTGATATAATGCATGCAAGAGGGAGGGTACATACTACCATACCTGCCAACACTGTGGGGCAGAGGTGTCTCAGTTATGTTATGGCTTAAGCTGCAGTAGGGTGCCACCATCATCATCCAGCTGTCAATGACATCATACTCAACTGCAGCACATGTTCCATCATGTCTGGAGCCCTCAGACCTGTATCAAGCAGCCCAATGGTATCTCAATATTCCCGTGGCCATCTTCTTGCCTACCAAACAGATGAAGGTCATTGGACAGCAATTAGTGACATGTCATATTACACAATGTTGTGTACCTTGTAATGCTAAGAGTGTGGGACGCAACCAGCCCTGACATATTCACTCCATTGTGTTCTGCAATTGTTGCACAGTAGGTCAGAGGAGCAGTTGTTGGACAGCAAACAGAAGATGTATAACCACTTTGACTCATGCCAGGTAGAGACAGCTGCAGTTTTTGGCCAAAGACAACTGAATATCTAAAAGATCTGGTCATTGTTTATGGCAGGTGCAGACTCCTTTTGTATCTGCTTCAGGGACTGTCAGCTGTCATCCAACAGGGAGGGCATTGCCATTTTTTGGGGCAATGAAGTGGACAGTGAAGATGAGGAGTTATTGTTAAGTGTTATTGTAACAGCAGTGATGGTATTTTATTATTATTGTTAATAATTTCTTGCAACCAGATGAATTCTGGTGTAATGAACATGACGACGGGTCTCATATCCATATACAAAGGCAATCACATACTCAAAAATGAACTGCATTAAGATAACTACAAGCCTAATCATCAATGTCACCAAAGGCTGCAGATGGTGATATGACTGAATAGCTCCAGCACTTGGTAGCAAACCTTGTCCATTAATCCTGGCCAAATAAGGTGTACACATCATTGTTAGGATAAATAGGCAATGTTCTATAAGGTACACAGTACAGTACAGTACAGTACAGTACAGTACAGTACAGTACAGTACAGTACAGTACAGTACAGTACAACACAGTACAGTACAGCACAGTACAGTACAGTACAGTACAGTACAGTACAGTACAACACAGTACAGTACAGCACAGTACAGTACAGTACAGTACAGTACAGTACAGTACTCATTGCAACAAGCTGACATGACAGGTTGCAGATGGTGTATTGGTCACCTGGTCACATTGCTCCTATCCTAGTCCTTGGTAATGTCTTGCAGTGGAAGTGATACTGCTGTGAATGATATTAAGTAGAATCAAGGCCATTATATTCAAGACCAGTTCTGTTGTTCATTTTACGTACATAACATAAACACGCGATATGTCTTCCCTCGGACCTCCTCCGATCTCTCTTCTCCCTCAAGAAGTCAGGGTTGTTGGCCTGAAGACAGCCTACATCACCCGCCGCTGCATGGGAAAGTAAGTAATTAGCGGTTAAATTAAGAGTGGTATCAATTACAACGGCCAACTTAGTGGGAGTGGGTGGAAGTGAACTCACGCACGTGTGTCAATAATGGACGCCACTGAAAAGCCGTACGTGTATCAGGGGGCAACGTTCCCCCCGAAGCTGCAGTCTCTCCTGGAGCTCGAGTTCAACATGGTGCGCCCGGAAGAGGCCGAAGCTATCCGTGACAAGATTACCGCCATATTCTGCTTCGTTACTCTGCCTATAACCAGAGAGCTGATAGAAAGGTTTCCCAATTTGAAGGTCGTGGGAAGCTGCGCTGTCGGGTACAACCACGTGGACCTTCGTGCGTGCGCAGCCCGCGGGATAAGGGTGGGCTACACACCCAACGTCCTGAATGCAGCCACGGCCGATATGGCGTGGGCGTTGCTGCTGGCCTCCGCAAGGCGAGTGGTAGAAGGGGATAAGATCGCCAAGAGTCCGGACACCTCCGCATTCGACGCCAACTGGTTCGGTCACCAAGTCAGCTCAATGACCATCGGAATAATTGGAATGGGACGGATTGGAATGGAGATAGCTAAACGTGCAGGTGGATTCGGAATGAGGATACTGTACCACAACAGGCACCGCAAGAACAGAGAAGATGAGACCTCTGTGGGAGCAACATACGTATCGTCTCTGCAGGAGCTCCTATCCCAGTCTGACTATGTGATGCTGTCTGCCCCAGCTTCAAACGACACTCACCACTTGATGGGGGCTGAGCAGTTCAAAGCCATGAAGGACACTGGCATATTTGTGAACGTGTCCAGAGGGACGTTGGTGGACCAGGAGGCGCTGGCTGATGCACTCACCTCAGGGACCATAGCTGCCGCCGGCTTGGATGTGACCAACCCAGAACCCCTCCCAAGGGACCATCGCTTACTGTCCTGCCCAAACATCACCATCACACCTCACACTGGAAGTGCCACTTTCCACACGCGCAGAGACATGTTGAATGTGACCATAAAAAATATCTGGGCAGGCCTTAAAGGTGAAAAAATGGAAAGTGAAGTAACCCTTCCATCTCCACATTAACAACGCCATGTTCTTGAGAATGTTTACAAAAATGTAACAATGCCATTCAGCAGTTGTGTTGTATCTGTTTGTCATAAACGTTTTTGATTTGATGTTTTAGTGTTTTGAACTCCTCTATAGAAAGAGACATTTGAAATAGAATATCTAATACTTCCTCTTCTGTGATGGTTGGGTATTTTGTCGAGTCTGTGGAGGGAGGGCAGTGAGAGGCTGGAGTCAAAAATAAGTCTTACCTATCACTGGTATGAACCCCAGACCTAGCTCACAAGCTGCTGCACAAAATGGCTGTATTTCTTTCCCCTCTTCGTAGAGTTGTTTAATTCCTACACAGATAGAGGTAGTTACCCTTATGCTAGAATGCCAATCACACGAACGATACCATAGACAGGCTTTCGAGGTATGACGAGAATTCTGACTACTGAAGTAGAAGAGGAGGCATTAAATGGAGTTCCTCGATACATCACAACGTTGTGAGGCATGTTACTTGCAAGAAGAATATCAACCAACTTCTGCACATTACTAAGACAGAAGGAGTGGAAATAATTATGTATGCACACAAGTGTGCACGTGCTTTAAATAGTGTAATGTTGAGTTGTCACATCAACAAATTGTACAGGAGTTTTTCGTGTTACACTTGTAGGGCTACCTAGGGGGAGGCGCTATTTGTTATGTTCATAACTAAGGGTAGCTCAATATTCATTAGCCCGCCCTGAGGTATTTAATCAAGTAGGTGTCCAGAAGAGCATGTAAGCCTAGGGCCAAGAGCATACTGGTTCGGATTATTATTGGATTTCAGTATTTCAGTAGGGAGATAAATTAATTGAATATTCATTAGAGCGATGAGACTACTACATGCTTCACACACACACACACACACACACACACACACACACACACACACACACACACACACACCTGGCACAACTTGCAGGCGATCTATCTAGCTGAAAACCAAACCCCAGCACAGCGTGATTCTCCAGTTCATAGCAGCCTCCTCCAATATGGCTGCCTGTCTGAATAGATGGGGACATTTGCTCGACAGCAACAACAAAAGCCCTTCTGACCTACCAATTTGGCAATGGGCAGGTCATAATTGATGTACATAAAGTGATAGTGAAGATGGTTGACAGAAGCATAAGCAAGAAGGCTGTTGGCTACCATACACAATGAACTATAGGATATCAAATGGAGGGAATAGGGGAGAGGGAGAAGTTGAATGAAGGAGAGGTAGAGGCAGGTGTAAACTGGATTAAAACACCCACAACCTTTGCACACCTGTGACCACTAAGTGCCATTAGTTCAAGACACAGCTGCAAGGACTCAGAGGTGATGACCTGTGTGTGGGTGGGAGTGGCAGTAGCAGTTATGTGCTGGCCTGGGCACGCGGTCACACCTGTGGTGAACACCTTTTGGGGGTTGGTACCAGCAGTACGTGCCCGTATTCAATAGGACTGACGTTGACAATAATGAGATGCTACCATCAATGGAAATGGCCAGCATAAAGATGGCTTGCTAGCTATGGCACTGTTGTCACAATACCTCATCAGCACAGTCGTCCCTCCGAATCCTAAACAGAACCTAAAAACGGGTGGCAGAAGTTTCGACCGGGTTAGTGCTTTGGCGGTACCTCGTTCCCAGATATCATATTGAAGTTAAACAGCGCCTGGTCAAACGGTTGTTGCAAGCTCTGTATATCCATGGGGTGTCTGCGATGGCTGAACCGCTTCGGGTTCCTCTGTGTTTAATGTTAACATAATGTTAGTCAGCTATCTGCCCACCGAACTTTAACCTGGGCCACGAAGCCGTACTTCCCAGCAATGGTCCTGGTGGTCATGTCGTCGAGGCCGTAGCGAAACACTCCTTTGGCCATGGCCTCATCCCATCTCGAACGCAGTAGTTTGTCCAACTACAATGGAGGGTGCATGTATGACCAGTGCGGCCCCGAGTGTCCTTCCGCCAGCATTACCTCCGTGTGGTGGGCTTTGTCAATCCCAACGTCTCTGAATATTGGCACGCTCTCTGGAGAGTAGCAGAATACAATATCTGTGCCCTGCTCATCCATTACTAGGGCACTAAATAGAATAAACTGCACATGTGTCTGCGTGTAATAACTCGTCTGGTTTCTGTTATGGCATCTATAGAGTCTTATTTTTCACCGCCTCCAGGTGTGATCGGGATGCAATCTCTGAACAAAGATGCATTCAAACAAGACTTCACGCTTCCAGCAATAAAGGTTCCGGCAAAATACTGCTCAGACACGCTAGAGCGACTGAAACACGTAGTACTGAGGTATAAGAACTCTATTAAAAGGGTTCAAGACGTCCCAGGAGGCGGAAATAGCGAGGTAATACATTATAAAACTTCGCTTTGGACCTCACGATTTTATTTCTAGTACAATTAGTTTGTTTTCTTTTTCCCAATCTGCTTTTAAAAATTAAAAACTGTATTCAAGCTTTCCCTGTGCTGTCCCACACACACAGACCAAGGTCGTGCTACTTGCCCCAGAGCCATTCAGGGACAAACCTTTGACAGACAGTGACCTGGTCTGGATCAAGAGCCATAGTGGGGATATGACGTCACATACTATCACCTTGGATTACAACCATTATTCGATGCACTCCATTTTGCGGGCAATACTGCCTCCAGAGATTGCTGATGTGCCATCTGCATTTGAAGCAGTTGGTCATATTGCACATTTGAATCTGAGGGAGAACCAACTTCCTTATAAGGAGATAATAGGTAATTTCTTATAAGGAGGTAATAGATAATGGCCTTAGTCTTTACCGTTTGTCTCAGACTCCTCCTCCCTCCTCTCTCCTCCCTCCTCCCTCCTCTCTCCCATTTCTCCCATTTCTCCTAGGGCAGGTTCTACTTGATAAACATGCACATATTCAAACTGTTGTCAATAAATCTTCTTCTATTGATGAAACCTTTCGCTTTTTCAAAATGGATCTGCTGGCTGGAGAGGACAAAATGGTGACAACTGTTAAAGAGAATGACTGTTCATTTACATTCGACTTTTCCAAAGTGTATTGGAACTCACGACTGCACACTGAACACGCACGTGTTATCAAGGAGCTCAAGAAAACTGACACTGTGATGGATGTATTTGCTGGCGTGGGTCCATTTGCCGTACCCGCTTGCAAGAGAGGTTGTCAGGTCTATGCTAATGACCTCAACCCCCATGCTTACAAAGCACTATGTGAAAATGCTGAGAAAAACAAAGTGTCACGTAAGATGTACCCCTTCAATCTGGATGGGAGGGAGTTCCTGAAGAAAGTAGTTGGCAAGTTGATTGTAGCTAGGTCATCTGGTCAACCCTTTCCACCTACTCAAGTCATCATGAACTTGCCAGCTTCTGCAGTTGAATTTTTGGACGTGTTTAGAGGTATATTGGCTGATATTACAGAAGACAGGGATAGTGTGCCTTTGCCCGTGGTACATTGTTACTGCTTTACCAAATCAAGTACACCAAAGGAAGACTGTTTGGAGCAGGTGGAAAGGATGCTTAAAGGGAAGCTGACAACATTTGATATCTTTGAAGTGAGGGATGTATCTCCCAACAAACTAATGATGAGGGTCAGGTTTGTCCTTCCCTCAGATGTGGCCTATGCAAAAGGTAATGTCGTGGTGTATTGGTGAAGTCTGTGTCTGTGTGCTTGTCTCTATGGTTTGTCAAGTAGTTTTGCCTGCTTCACTAGACCCTTATTTCTATCCATTAGGAGTTCTTTCCTTTTCTGCAAGTGACACTGATAATGATGAAAACCAACCACTGCCAAAAAAGCCATGCTTGGATAAAGTCTAGTTTTAGAAATTACGCTATATTATTTGATAAGAATGAATTTGCTTTGTGCAAACTTACATTTGGCGTATTTACAGCGAGCGTTTTGTATTTGAGCGCGAATGTACCCAATGAATGTTGTTTATGGTAACCTACGTACGTACGTGGAAGCGTAAGTTACGTCAGACAACTTTTAATCTTCCAGTACGAAACGATGAAAGTTATACAGTAGCTACCGAACTTACAGACAAAAAAAAAGACGCGAAACAGTGCCCAACTCCCAGTATCATCGTGTACGTCAAATAGCGATGCAGCGAGCAATGTTCACATGTATCACTTATATTTGTATTGTTTTGTTTTTCTTTCTGCGACCTTTAGAGTCCGTTGCTATAAACTTAAAACATTAAATTTAGAAGTCGATATAATTAAATTTGGAATCAAAATGCATATACGGCTTCAAAGTTAGTTATATCCTGTTCAGCAGTCTTTTGCCAAGGCGCGCCCACTGCTGGTTTCTGTTGTTGGTGCAGAGCGGAAATGGCGAAACTATAAATCCTGCTTAGCGAATTCACATCTCCAAGCATAAATTCTCGAAGCACTTGGTTTACGCCGTTGCTTGTAAGCGGCTTTAGTTTTTGTGTTTTGAAAACCAAACAGCCGTTTCTATGGTCATATCCAGCGTCAACGCTCGTTGCTCGTCTGTAGAACCAGACCCTAAAATGAACTATAACGGTCACCAGTCGCTGAACAGCTTTGGCTCGGACGTGGAGCTCGGATCCTGCACGCCTTCCAGCAACGCCTCCTGGGACGGCTCCGTTGAAGAGTGTCCGTCGGACGCTCCTGTGGACAAGAAGATTAAAACCGACGACACATTGTCGCCGTGCGATGGAGACAGCAAACCCACAACTCCCATCAACTCCAAGGACAAGGTTAAAGAAGAGAAAGAGTCCGAACATGGCGAGAAGAAACAGAAGTACCAGAAACCTCCGTTCTCATACAATGCTCTCATCGTAATGGCCATACGTTCGAGCGCCGAGAGAAAGTTAACCCTGAGCGGAATCTATGATTATATTGTAAAGAACTTTCCGTACTACCGCGAAAACAAACAAGGTTGGCAAAACTCAATTCGCCACAACTTGTCGCTGAACAAATGCTTTGTGAAAGTACCGCGGCCCTACGATGATCCCGGTAAGGGAAACTACTGGACGTTGGACCCTTCAAGCGATGACATCATGTTTATCGGCGGATCGACTGGAAAGTTGAGGAGACGTCCGATCTCCAGGAGGCAACAAGGTCACAGCGAGATGTACGGATCGCAGAACATGCGACTTGGAGGACCCCTCGCTATGGCCAGACCCCCTCCATTGCCGGGCATGGCGCCTTACGCCATGATGGACCAAGCGGCGATGCAGCTCTCCTACGGTAGCATGAATATGGCTCACCAAGACCAGATGCAGCAGAGCGGACCAGGTGGATCGTCGCAGCCTCCGGGACAACAGGGCGCCACGAGTCCCAACTCCCTATTCCCTGTTCCGTTTTCCTACCCGTCCCTAGCGTCGCCATTCTCCACCAGTAAAGGACAGCCTTCATTCGGTTTTTCGATGGACAGCCTGCTGAAGGCTCCGACTGGTGTTGCGACCACGTCCGCTGGAGGGTCCTCGTATCCTTCGATTCACGGACTTCCGCCGACACCGCTACTTAACTCTCCCCTTCCCTACAACCTACGTAGCCCTAGCATAACGAGTGGGATGCCCTTCACAGGTCTGACACCCCTCTCCCCACAAACCCAGCAGTTCTTCTTTCTACCTAGTACCCCTGTGTTGTCGGGCAACTCCATGCCGTTTTTCCCGCCCATGATGCAAGACGGACGCACGGGATTCCCCCTTTCCCAGTCTCAGAGCGTATCGTCGTATTCCCTCATGGGCCAACCTTGTACCTCATTCCACATGCACCATCCAACCCCCTGTACGACGCAGTCTCACGTCCAACACTCATCTGCTGGCACACATTACTCCAACCCAAGCCGAACAAGCACACCTTCGCTCTGATGTCTAGCAAGATAGCATCTCATGCAGTCACAGGGCTTCACAGGGACGAACAGTGTACCATTATATTTGCAATCACTTGTCTAACATATCTCTCTCTCTCCTCTCTTACGATCCTAACACACAAGTTTCTACTCATTCAATGCAGCACCAGTCAGTAAATCACGTGTACCTGTGTACACTAACCGCTCTCCTCCCAATTGTACAGTTTATTTATACAAATCAATTACATCCAATGTTTTGTAACATGCCTTCACACAACATGCTGTTTTCTTTGCTTTTTTTGCACTTCAATGATGATATTTGAACCAGTGATATTGGAAACCAGTAAACGGTAGTTGTCCTGAAATACGAGCTGGCTAATTAGACCAAGGCGGTACACATTGCATGCCCATCTAAGCTTAAGTACCAATGGAAGAATAGGATCATATGATTAGGTGGAATGCAATTTGAAAGGGTTCAGACTATAGTTGACATACCCGGGCAACCAGACCCTTGGACGCTTGTATGTGTTGGCCAACAAACGACAACTAACTCAAGTGGACAGCTGGAAATGTGCGGGTGGATGGGCAAACTTGCGCGCTGGAACCATATTCATGAGCAGATGAATATGTCGGTGTATAATGACAAACCCACTCATGCAGTAACCACTCCAATGATTATCGATAGTACACAAACGGCTATATGCTGTTGAACACACACACACGCACGCACACACAAAAAGTACACTATACAAGCGGCCACACGGCATATTAGGTGAGCAGGAAGAGGTCAACAGAAAGTTGTGCTTGGAGTTCTTAAGATATCTTCTTGTGAAGGTTTGACTGACTTGAAGAGGAAGGAGACCTTACGTGGTGTGATTCACTCACCTCTGAGAGATTCTCAGGAACAGAATGGTTACGTTGTAGAGTTGTATGTGGGGTGGTGGAGGGGTCACATCTATTTTCCTCCACTAAATTTGTCCTCTGTGACTGGAACGCCTCGGACTCTGGCCTATCTGTTAACCCTTTTGAAGAACCAGCCCTGCGTGCTGAAAACAGTGAGCTTATCTTTGTGACTGAAGACCGTTTGGTGTCAGACTGATTCTGAATTGGTGCAGGGCTCCCATCGGGGATGTGTGGTGTGGGTCTGGGTATGGGTCTTAGTTCAATGCTGCTAGGCAACGGCCTGGACACAGCTCTCAGCTCAACAGCAGGAGGCTTTGGTGCATCGTCAATTGACAACGGATGCATCACATTCTGGGCAAACTCCTCATACGATGACTTCATAAGGTTCTGATCAATGACCGTCTGTATGTACTTCATGCGTTCCTCGTACCTTTGAACAGGATAAGTAAGCAACTAATTAAGACCCTCAGTCAACCTCGCCCTCTCTCAAACAATTTCCACACCTGCCCCACCCATTACCTCCTCCTGTAGTTCACAGTGGGATGTCTCTGTGCTCTCAGTATGTTGATAGCAGTGGCCCTGACTAGCAAGGGCAGACTGCTTCTGTCTACCAAAGCCCCATCAAACAGGGGACCAGAGGGGGAGACCTGTATGTACACAAACACACCCACACAACACACACATACACACACGCACGTACATTACACACACACAAAACAAAGACATACACACAACACACACATGCACACACACCACATACACATGCACACACACACAACACCACACATTATCTACACAGACATACACACAACACAATATGCTGGTATGCAGAACAATCACTGGATGTACTGCAGACTTACGCCTTGTTTGGAATCAATCTGTATCCTGTACAGACCACTGGGCTGAGGGTATACCACAATCAAAACATCAGCAAACTGGGTCTTGAAGATGGTTCTGCGGTAATCTCTCCAGTGCTCACTCCACACAATGTGGACTTCATCATTCCCAAGGTGTCGCACCTTGAGGGATTCGTTACCATGGTGAAGACGTCAAGTTACCTTTTACCCATATGGAAATAGGATACACCATACTACACCAGTGTTCTCCTTCATTCCAATTACAGCACATCCTTCATTCCAATTACAGCACATCCTTCATTCCAATTACAGCACATTACATGGTAGTTATTTATTTTCAATTTATAGATTGCTAGTCCCCAGGCCTTATACACTGGTACAACACATCAGTTTTGTCAACAGTGTTTTGCAGTGAAGCAAACAGTGGTGGGGTCGCTGTTCCCAAATGATCCATCCAACGTATGACTCAATACATGCATGAAGAGCAATGAGGATCCCAACATGTCTGATTAACATATATGCCCCAAAGGGACATATATGAGTAAAACACATACATACATACATACATACATACATACATACATACATACATACATACATACATACATACACACACACATACATACATACCTACATACATACACACACACACACACATACATACACACACACACACACACACACACATACATACATACATACATACATACATACATACATACATACATACATACATACATACATACATACATACATACATACATACATACATACATACCTACATACATACATTAACCAGACCTTCCGTTAGTGACTTTGAGCACAGAAACATAACACTAATCAGGGTAAACAGCTGTTGCAAAAGCTACCTTGAGATCATCATCTGTCCCCTTTGAAGGCATTCTGGTTGCCACATGGAAGAGAACCTCTTCAGATGATGTGGCATAATATGGCAGAGAGCAGTTTGTGTAGAACTCCTTCTTCAAACCTCCCAGGTACCCTGCATGTGTCTTTAGGTCAACCTATGAGAGGGGGGAAACAACAACATGGCTCCTGGCTGTAAATATTTTTCAAAAACTGCTTCCCCTACAACTTGAGGTTTGCTCATTTGCTATCCAAACTCTAGCATCAAAGACCATCTAACCTTAACATCAAAAGACACCCTAGGTCCTCCCCTCTCCCCCCCCCCTAGCTACACCCACCACAACAGGCACTTACCACACCACAGAACACATTAACAAACCCTAAAACCACAAGCCCCTTGATCATGTGGAGAGACTTTGAACCCATCAGTGAAGAGTCCCACCAACCAGTGCACACAAGCAGAGAGAAAAAAGTGATTTCACCCCCCCCCCCTCCCTCCCTACATGTCCCCCACACACAACCATGATGTGTGCTTTGACTGGGTGTGTGATCAATGTGTGTATCCCCCTCCCTCTCCCACCCTCCGTCCCTACCTCCAACCCAAATGCTGCGCCAGTGTTTACAGGGAACATTGGCTTTGGTCGCCCACACCACCAAGGTCTGCCGACGTCTCCATGACCCGACCCCTGTCCATCTACCCACCACACTACATTTCAAAGGGTTTCCCATCTCCTGCCCCCATTTACACAGGAAGGATAAAGGGGGCTCCCTGGTCAACAAGCTACATCCTGACAGAATTTTGGTGTGTGGTGTGTGTGTGTGTGTGTATGTGTGTGTGTGTGTGTGTGTGTGTGTGTGTGCATGTACATATGTACGTAGGCATGTTTGTGCACAAATGTACATGCAGTACAACCATGCACATGTGTGTATGTGCAGTACAACCATGCACATGTGTGTACGTGCAGTATGACCATGCACATGTGTGTATGTGCAGTACAACCATGCACATGTGTGTACGTGCAGTATGACCATGCACATGTGTGTATGTGCAGTACAACCATGCACATGTGTGTACGTGCAGTACAACCATGCACATGTGTGTATGTGCAGTACAACCATGCACATGTGTGTATGTGCAGTACAACCATGCACATGTGTGTACGTGCAGTACGACCATGCACATGTGTGTATGTGCAGTACAACCATGCACATGTGTGTACGTGCAGTACGACCATGCATATGTGTGTATGTGCAGTACAGCCATGCACATGTGTGTATGTGCAGTACAACCATGCACATGTGTGTACGTGTGTTTACAAGCATGTGGTGCACAAGTGACACCCAAATTGTGGTGTCACCACAAAATGTTAAACTAAATGCACACTTAGCTATTTACTTCTACATCCCATTACAACGCTCTCCCTACGTACACATCCACAAACTTCCATCTTCCCTCCCTCCTTCCCTGATGCCTTTACCTCCCATCCAAGGCCAGCCACAAAGTCCTCAAATTCCCTGCTCCCGGAGGTGTTCCTCAGGATAGAGCGCTTGTCTTCTTGGCCCAAGGCAACGTACAGCACTGCCAGTTTGTAAGTCTGTCGGCTGAGGAAGTACATACATGTATCCACAGATAGTGTGCATAGACTCCACCAATCGTATGATCCATATAGGTTGCATGTACCACATCCATTGCATGTATGTATACGTCGTGGATTACATGAATGTGTGGTGAGACGTTTGCATATACCAATTATTGGACACCCAATACACAACCCAAAGCATACACATACACAAATGCTTACACAAACACAAGCACACATAAACACACACAAATAAACATGAACACACACATGCAAGCACATGCAACCGCACATACATGAACACAAACACACACATACCCACATTTACATACAAACACGTATAAAAGCACACACAAACACATGTATAAATACCCACACAAGCACATACACATACACATGCAAACAACAATACATACTCTACACAAAAGCAAAGGCTATCGGAATGAGAAGATCTAGGTGTGGCAGGCTTCTCACCAAGACAGCTAAACAGGAAAGTTAACATATGGGTTCCTTAATACGTGCTAAGCAGGAATATTACAGGTGACAGATCCCAGCTATGGAAGGTGTGAAATGAACTCCTAGAAATGTGTTGATCTCTCAGGACAGTTCAGGACATCTCAGGACACTTCAGGACACTCTAAGGTGACCCTTGGCTCACCTATGTGCTTGGTCGAGGTTCCTCAACTCCAGGATGAGCTGGTTGTCTTTCTTGAGCAGGTCAAGGTGGTTCCTGAGTGACAGGAAACCAGCACGCTTTCAAAAGAAGCAAGTGTGCATGAACACACACACACACACATACATACACACACATACACACACATACACACACATACACACACACACACATACACACACATACACACATACATACACACATACATACACACATACACACATACATACACACATACACACACATACACACATACATACACACATACACACATATACATACACACATGTACATACACTCCACCATCACCACCACACCTCACATCACACAAACAGATATGGGCCACCCAGGCAGCATGAGAACCTTAGCACTAACCAGTAAACAGCTAAGAATTAAACAATTACTCTTAATCATCACTTTACAAACCCACATTGCTATAATAACACACACCAATGGCCTTATATTTCAGTTTAATACATGTTTGATTTGCAAGCCACATCAATACCAGTTCATAATTGTAATTGCTGTTTCAGTTAGTGACCTTCTAAACCCTGGAACCCAGTCTGCTGGTACTGGTGAATGCACAGTTGACCTGCATCATGTAGCTCCAGGGCAAACTGATGGCTACAGGGGTAGCATGTAGTAGCAACTCCAGCATCAGCTAGCCAGACATACCACTACTAAAGGCTTCAAGGGAGGGGCTAAGGGGCTTGCACAGAACCATAATGAGTAAACTGAGAGAACTTGTAATCCTGTGCCAAGCCAGGGCACATACTTCTGAATCACACTTGTGGTAACTATTATAGCTATCCTCCGCCCCCCCCCCCCCCTCCCCCACCAAAAAAAAAAAGTATATGTGCACATTAACCCCTTGAGTGTCTCCATATCTCCGTGGCCCAAATCATACCACCAGTCCTCCTCTACAACCTCATCTTTGGATGAGACATTCTAACAGACAGGACTTCCCCTTATAACAGACTCAAGCAGGCTTCTCCACAGACCACCAGACCTGCCTGCACATATAATGCTCTGAACAACTAGACTAAAACAACAGCCTTTATCGCTTTAACCCGCACCCTCCTACCTCCCTACATGCACACTTCCCACACTCTCACATCTCTCCCTACACACTCTCACACAGGCTGTGATATGATAATACCTCACAAGAGCAGCAACAATAGCCAAGGGGGCACCAACAACCATAGCCAAGGGGGCACCAACAACAATAGCCAAGGGGGCACCACAACCATATCAGAATGCACACATGCATCAACACAACTTACCTTCTTGACCATGAGAGCATACCAAGATGACTAAGGAAGACTCTGCAGTGCTGGAACTGTATGCTATCTCCGGACAGGTGTTCCGGAGGCTTCGATTGGCTACCACACATGCTGAGAGTAACATCAGAAAACAAGAATGACCTCTGACTTTTTGTACACTCACTCCCTCCCTTAATTAACCCTCACTCCTATGTCTCCTTCCCCCCCCCCCCCCCCAAGAATGAAGGAAGGCAGCCATGTGTTGTCACATTGCATCATCATGACATCATACATATGCAACATGAATGTTATTTGAAATTTAATAACAGGAAGGAGAGAAGCCCTCCCCCTGAGGCTGACCTTGATGCTACAAAGGCCCCAGCGGCATATGACAGCTCCTGCTCCTGGTACCTCTCAAGAGTGGTGACCACAGTGTGCTCCATGGCTTTGGTGCACTCTGCTTCAGGAGGTGCTGGGTCAGTGAGGGAGCAGTTTCCAGGGTAGATGACACATTCGGGACTTGTATTTTCAATACGCTTGAGCAGCTGTAGAATAAAGAAAGTGAAATACAATAAGGAAGCATGGGGGAAAGAATGTGGTTACAAGGAGGTGTGGGGAAGGGACAGAGGGAGGGGAGTATGAGAGGGGTATCTAATGAGAGGGGTGTATGGAAGGGTATCTAATGAGAGGGGTGTATGGAAGGGTGTCTAATGAGAGGGGTGTATGGAAGGGTGTCTAATGAGAGGGGTGTATGGGAAGGGTGTCTAATGAGAGGGGTGTATGGAAGGGTGTCTAATGAGAGGGGTGTATGGAAGGGTGTCTAATGAGAGGGGTGTATGGAAGGGTATCTAATGAGAGGGGTGTATGAGAGGAGTGTATGAGAGGGGTATCTAATGAGAGGGGTGTATGGAAGGGTGTCTAATGAGAGGGGTGTATGGAAGGGTATCTAATGAGAGGGGTGTATGGAAGGGTATCTAATGAGAGGGGTGTATGGAAGGGTGTCTAATGAGAGGGGTGTATGAAAGGGTGTCTAATGAGAGGGGTGTATGGAAGGGTATCTAATGAGAGAGGTATATGGAAGGGTGTCCAATCAAAGGGAATGAGAGCAGGATCACAAAGTGGGAGAACAAAGCTTACATCATACAGCACATCTTGGCTGGTTCCTTGGTGAGCCTTCCAAGACAGATGCTGGGATGGATCCATGCTGGGATGGATGGGTGGGTCACCAGGGGTTAATGACACAGTAAGGTGTTCACTCTCTGCAGGGACCTTGGTCCTCCTAACTGTTCCAGTGTCCTCTGAAACATGCAAGCAGATTAAGTCAAGTGGACAGAAGCAGAAATACACACAATACGAGCAAGCAGTGTTTAGGGGGCTAAGAGCAATGTAGAAAGATTACGCTTGGAGTCAACCTGGCTGTGCAAAAGGATGGGTATGTCTGGACAGGACCCAGTGGGCCCGTAATATCAAGTTAAAGATGCTTACACACATGAAACGTGTTTTACTGTGTGTGTGTGTGTGTGTGTGTGTGTGTGTGTGTGTGTGTGTGTGTGTGTGTGTGTGAATGTGTAATAATGTAATGTTGTAATGATGTAGTGATGGGTGTGACTGCATGACAACTGAAGATATTCTGTTGTTCTCCTGGCAGCTGTATGTGAAGCCTTTCATCAACTCTGTTTACAGGTACCCCAGTCCAGGCAAAACAGCTCATTAAATATGGAGCACATAGAGATCAAAGCACTGCCCAGCATACCTGTGGCTGACTTAGGCTACCTGTGTTATGGCTTAATACAATGGACATGGTAGGGGTTAAGAAGAAGCCCCTCTTGACAGCGAGCTCTTTGTAATGCACACATTCAATGGGACCAATGTCCTGCTGTCATCACTTTGCCCTTGTAAGGGTGTTATACCCACACAGCTTCAACCTTAACTGAGTTGCTGTTTGCAAAAACTTAATTTCTTGGTGCTACAAACACCAAGTATAGGCAATAGTAGGCACCAGACAACACTGACATGGTATAGCAAAGAGGATAGCACTGGGTCCAACTATCGTGAAACAGTACAATGAACATCCCCTAAATATCAATTGTTCTATTCTTGGCATCCCAGTACAACTAAGTGTTTGGGGGGGGGGGGGGGGGGGGGGGGGGGAAACATGAATGAGAGCGAAGTGTTAATTATTTGCATGGGTGGTGCTAACTACAATGGTACTCATGTGGTCACAAGTAGCCCCTCCCTCCCTGTCCCTCCCTCCTGTATGCATCAGGAAATGGACACATGCACATGATGTGATCACATGATGCTCTGTTTACCCTATCAAGGGATCACATGATGCTCTATGTATGCTATCAAGGGATCACATGATGCTCTATGTACCCTATCAAGGGATCACATGATACCCTATTGCCAGATGTGTGTACACATCTATTTGGGGGCAGGAGGGCCAACATAGCAAATCTCCATGATGGGGTCAATCATATCTATGGAGAAGACCATCTCATGCTTGCAGTAAACAATGCCGTGGCAACCAGCCTTACACCTACGGGTGGGCATTTGTATTGACTAGCTCATAAAGCAGTCCTTCAAAGGTCATCACAACGGGATGACCTCAACCTCACCCCCACCCCCCACCCTCAACCCCACCCCCCACCCCCAACGCCATCACAGGGTGAACTCAATACACAGACACAGCTATCTCTTCAACCAATGGCACTTAGATATGCTCTTTCTTTGACTTCCATGACTCAAAAACATACCAAACAATGGTGGAACATTCTCTATACCTTCATAAGGTCCTGCCTTTCCATACAGAATGGCAGAGTCCCAGCAGTACTTCCCGGTAACATCCCGAACTATCACTCTGGTCTGGTAAGTGGAGGTTACCACGTCCTCTGGAATACCTCCCAACTAATGGGTATGTGTGTGTGTATGTATATGTGTGTGTGCATGTGTGTGTACATGTGTGTGCATACATGTGTGTGTATGTGTGTGTTGTATGTGTGTGTATGTGTGCATGTGTGTGTGCATACATGTGTGTGTATACATACATGTGTGTATGCATGCGTGAAAAAGGATCAATGAATTCAGAATTAGGGTCACCACAAAATAATTATGGTGTCATTATTTCGTCCAATGTTTATAGCTAAGATGGTCAAGTGTGTCTGTGCACACCTGAGCACACTTTTAGTCTGTACATGTGTATGGTGTGTTATAGGAAAATAAACATGTGGCTAAAACCACAGCACCCACAGCAAAACACGCATGACAAAACACATCATAACACACACACACACACACACACACGGCAGACGACATCATTCAATCCCTCAACATCAACGATGCACGGCGAAAATGTGTACGCAAACAAATCAGTGAGGCATGTCAGCCAGCAAGAAGTAAGAGATTACATCTGATATCATATTAGAGCTCAGATGTACACAAACAAAAACAGTGGGGCAGTTTACACAGGTACCCCAGACTCTAAAAAACTTCCACCAGCAGTGCAAGCCTACACAGTCGTAAGAGTACACACATACACACACACACATACACACACACACACGCACACACACATGCATCACTGAGCAGCAGGTACGCAGTACACTTATGCACAGATCAGCACCCTAAGGGTCACCACCAAAGCTATGCATCACATGGCATGCAGTGCATCATCATCACATTCACAGACCAATAAAATACCTTTCAAAACAACTCCTCTCCCCCCCCCCCCCCCCCCAAACACATGCACACGCACACATGTATACTGGACAGCACTGTGGTGCATCACTATCCATATAATCAAATGTGTCCAGACGTCACAATACAAGGAAATTCAGCCGATTTAGCTGCCAGTCCAACATATACAATGAAAGCATGGTCACCATGACAACCATGGTCAAACGGTAAACACTTCAAAGAGACTGAAATGTTAACAGCTAAATATTATCCATACCTTAGAGGGAATTTCTACCAAGGTGATCACAGAAGACTTGTTGAGAGCAAAGAACTAAACAAAAGGGAAGATAAGTTGACTAGTTACAAGCAGACAGGAAATTTTGGCAGGGGTACTAAGTTCTCTCCTTCCCAACCTCAAAGGCCCACACCTAGTGACATGGGTGAATGGAGACAGATCTCCAGTCACCAAACCAGGGAGGGTCTGCAGGCATGTACACACTGTATGAGGAAGTCTGTCTAGAGTCATTGTATTGATGCAGTGTGTGTGTGTGTGAGTGTGTGCGTGTGCGTGTGCATGCATGCACCTTGCCTAACTCACAACAAATATACGTGTCCGCACACGCACACACATGCTCACTTGCACACGAGGAGAATCAAAGACCTCACTGGAGAGTTCTGTGAGGTGGTCAAGGCTTGGGGAGTCGTGGTACTCCTCCACCACAGAGGTAAGCTGGGCAGCTCCACAGCCAAATGGAAAGTGGCCATACAGGTTCAGCAAGTGTGTCAGAACCTTGACAGTCACAACACATATAACAATTAAGAACAGTAAAAAAACCATGCACATACACTGACTCACAGAACGAGCAGCCATTTGTATCCTGCTGCTCACCTCCTCCTGTCCATCTACAGGAGGAAGAGGGGGGTGTGGTAATAGAGGTGATGTGGTAATACAATGGAGTTTTTATGGTTACCACAAATATACAATGACAATGACGGCTAGTAAAAGATCACTGATCTAAAGTGAATACCCAAACATAACGGATCAAAACATGTTGGCTATGATATAACACTAACACACGTAGAAGAAATACAATCTGATTATATGTGTGTGTGGATTGCAACATTTCTTCTACGCTGTATGTCGGCTGTTGCATGCTAGCTGTACCAACATTTGTAGCTACTCACGCTTGCATAACCCGTAGCAAAGCCTGCCAGTACCATAATGCAAATGGTTCTGGCATTTCATCTCTACACCATCAAGACCAAACCTACCAATAACATAAACCCCACCCTCCAAAATAAACATTCCAGTTATCTGCCTTGTGGCATGTAAATTCTCTTGGTCCAATACATCAGAACCCTCCCTCCCCCCTCTGACCATCGACACAAAGCCTCCTCCTATCACTCTTCTATGTCTCAATCACCAACTACTACAAAAGGACTGATCCCACAGAACCCAACCCAGTGTCTGGTAGCCTGCAACCAGAGACGCTTTAATTTCCTGTGCAAGTTTGAGTGGGAAGAAGCAATGGTAGCCCACCAATAAGACACACCAAAGCCCATTCTTGTGGGGAGTTTGAGTTTCAAAGCCCCCAACTATGTTGCAAAAATGAGATAGCACAGGTGGGTGTGCATCCTGTGCCTTAAACCTGTTAGCTTGACTACAGGTCTTCCCTCAAAGCCAACCGCTACCCAGTAACAGGGGAAAATCTATATGCGACAAAACACTCCCCAAAACTGCCACCAATGAAATTACGTTGTGTTCAACACACCTCCTTTGTGTGAGCTTTGAGGTGACTTGAGAGAAGCCGCAATGGGTTCCAGGGTGCACACAGGGGGGTAGCCGGAGGTAAGGCTCTGGTATAGTGACCGGCTTTGCTGCAATGGTGCACCAGTAGCTGCTACATGGAGTACCTTCAGAGGGAGAGTGTGTGGGGGGGGGGGGGGGGGGGGGTGGAAGGGTTACTGGAGGTGTTCAGCTTGACGTCTTGATGTGAGCACTAGGTCTTCTACATGCTAATCTCACATCAGTACGCACACATGCACGCACACACACACACACACACACACACATGCACATAAATACAAGGCATACATAATTTAGTATCCATGGTATGACAAAAACAGACATCAAAGGGAACTGACAGACAATGTTGCCGCTCATAACTTGTACTGCCTAAC
Source organism: Eunapius fragilis (assembly GCA_963681505.1). Classification (NCBI taxonomy): domain Eukaryota; kingdom Metazoa; phylum Porifera; class Demospongiae; order Spongillida; family Spongillidae; genus Eunapius; species Eunapius fragilis. Next base: position 520,367 of record OY811987.1, on the reverse strand, counting down.
AGTTACGGACCAACAAAGCATAAATATCATATGTGTAAGCACAAGGTCAACCACACCCCCTGCAATGGACAGCCACACCCCCTGCAATGGACAGCCACACCCCCTGCAACGGACAGCCACACCCACTGCAGTGTTCTCTCTCCACTGCATGAACCAGGGTTCTTCTTTCATACATGTCATACCCAACACACAACCATTGCCTAATAAGGACAAATAACACTGCCCTATCGCAGGGTATGTTGGCGTTCCTTCTTCACTACTTGGCAAGATGGTGATGATGACGATAGCAATTAAAATAATAACAGTGTTTGTATTCTGAATAATGTATGCATGTAGCTTCTTCATGCACTGCAAGTTATGGTAACAGCTATAGGCCTGTGTGTACACACACACCTGGAAAGGATAGCCACCATAAGACCTCCCCAGTCTCACCCTATGAACCCACCATGAGACCTCCCCAGTCTTACCCTATAATAAACCACCATTTCCCAGTCTTACCCTATGAACCGACCATAGCTGGCCTTCCCAGTCTTACCCCATGAACCCACCATAGCTGGCCTTCCCAGTCTTACCCCATGAACCCACCATAGCTGGCCTTCCCAGTCTTACCCCATGAACCCACCATAGCTGGCCTTCCCAGTCTTACCCCATGAACCCACCATAGCTGGCCTTCCCAGTCTTACCCCATGAACCCACCATAGCTGGCCTTCCCAGTCTTACCCCATGAACCCACCATAGCTCACCTCACAGTCTATGAGGACTTATGCCAGCCATGTCTCATCCTATAGATACTACAATGGACCACACTGTTCTTATGACCTACCAACAGCCCCCCCCCCCCCCCCCCCCCCCCCCTTGAGTACAGCTGTCTGAATGAACACCTGCCCACCTTGTGAGAAAGGTGACACCTGCAGTACAACATCCCAAATACAGCATGTTTTAATATCGCATTGTTTACCTTCTGTTTACCCACCACCTATTAACACAACTTAAAAGAAATGGTGGAACACATAGAGTTATTAAAGAGAACTAAGCAGAATCACCACAACTGCACTCCAATGTGGCAGGGACAATGCACGCATACCACAATGAAGTGGATGACAATGGACACACCTGCTAACTAAAGCTACATGGTCACACTCCCTCCAAAGGGAACCTCCTGCAAGTAACACACAAGTCACAAGAGGGTCGGAGATGGGCATGGTGGACAGTTGAGGGCCAGAGAGGGTGGTGTGAGGACCAGAGAGGGTGGTGTGAGGGTCAGAGAGGGTGATGTGAGGGTCAGAGAGGGTGATGTGAGGGTCAGAGAGGGTGATGTGAGGACCAGAGAGGGTGATGTGAGGACCAGAGAGGACCAGAGAGGGTGGTGTGAGGACCAGAGAGGACCAGAGAGGGTGGTGTGAGGACCAGAGAGGACCAGAGAGGGTGGTGTGAGGGTCAGAGAGGGTGATGTGAGGACCAGAGAGGGTGATGTGAGGGCCAGAGAGGGTGATGTGAGGGCCAGAGAGGGTGATGTGAGGACCAGAGAGGGTGGTGTGAGGGTCAGAGAGCGTGATGTGAGGACCAGAGAGGGTGATGTGAGGACCAGAGAGGACCAGAGAGGGTGGTGTGGGGACCAGAGAGGGTGGTGTGAGGGTCAGAGAGGGTGATGTGAGGACCAGAGAGGACCAGAGAGGGTGGTGTGAGGACCAGAGAGGGTGGTGTGAGGGTCAGAGAGGGTGATGTGAGGACCAGAGAGGACCAGAGAGGGTGATGTGAGGACCAGAAAGGGTGATGTGAGGACCAGAGAGGGTGATGTGAGGGCCAGAGAGGGTGATGTGAGGACCAGAGAGGACCAGAGAGGGTGATGTGAGGGCCAGAGAGGGTGATGTGAGGACCAGAGAGGACCAGAGAGGGTGGTGTGAGGACCAGAGAGGGTGGTGTGAGGGTCAGAGAGGGTGATGTGAGGACCAGAGAGGACCAGAGAGGGTGGTGTGAGGACCAGAGAGGGTGGTGTGAGGGTCAGAGAGGGTGATGTGAGGACCAGAGAGGGTGATGTGAGGACCAGAAAGGGTGATGTGAGGACCAGAGAGGGTGATGTGAGGGCCAGAGAGGGTGATGTGAGGACCAGAGAGGACCAGAGAGGGTGATGTGAGGGCCAGAGAGGGTGATGTGAGGACCAGAGAGGACCAGAGAGGGTGATGTGAGGGCCAGAGAGGGTGATGTGAGGACCAGAGAGGACCAGAGAGGGTGATGTGAGGGCCAGAGAGGGTGATGTGAGGACCAGAGAGGACCAGAGAGGGTGATGTGAGGGCCAGAGAGGGTGGTGTGAGGACCAGAGAGGGTGATGTGAGGGTCAGAGAGGGTGATGTGAGGACCAGAGAGGGTGATGTGAGGACCAGAGAGGGTGATGTGAGGACCAGAGAGGGTGGTGTGAGGACCAGAGAGGGTGGTGTGAGGACCAGAGAGGGTGGTGTGAGGACCAGAGAGGGTGGTGTGAGGACCAGAGAGGGTGATGTGAGGGTCAGAGAGGGTGATGTGAGGGTCAGAGAGGGTGATGTGAGGACCAGAGAGGGTGATGTGAGGACCAGAGAGGACCAGAGAGGGTGATGTGAGGACCAGAGAGGGTGGTGTGAGGGCCAGAGAGGACCAGAGAGGGTGGTGTGAGGGTCAGAGAGGGTGATGTGAGGGCCAGAGAGGGTGATGTGAGGGCCAGAGAGGGTGATGTGAGGGCCAGAGAGGGTGATGTGAGGACCAGAGAGGGTAGTGTGAGGACCAGAGAGGGTGATGTGAGGGCCAGAGAGGGTGATGTGAGGGCCAGAGAGGGTGATGTGAGGACCAGAGAGGGTAGTGTGAGGACCAGAGAGGGTAATGTGAGGGTCAGAGAGGGTGATGTGAGGACCAGAGAGGGTAGTGTGAGGACCAGAGAGGGTAATGTGAGGGTCAGAGAGGGTGATGTGAGGGTCAAAGAGGGTGATGTGAGGACCAGAGAGGACCAGAGAGGGTGATGTGAGGACCAGAGAGGGTGATGTGAGGACCAGAGAGGACCAGAGAGGGTGGTGTGAGGACCAGAGAGGGTGATGTGAGAGCCAGAGAGGACCAGAGAGGGTATGCAATTGTAGACAGATGTGAATAACAAAGAAGATAATGATCATCATCTGACAATCACAATCAATGGTGACCATCATATGAGGACAGTGATGACAATCAATGGTGACCATCATATGAGGACAGTGATGACAATCAATGGTGACCATCACATGAGGACAGTGATGACAATCAATGGTGACCATCACATGAGGACAGTGATGACAATCAATGGTGACCATCATATGAGGACAGTGATGACAATCAATGGTGACCATCATATGAGGACAGTGATGACAATCAATGGTGACCATCATATGAGGACAGTGATGACAATCAATGGGTTATATAAATGACAATGACAAAAAGCTGACAACCAAAATAGACAGATCAATGGGGATCAGGTACTTAATGGGGATCAGGTACTTAATGGGGATCAGGTACTTAGTGGGGATCAGGTACTTAGTGGGGATCAGGTACTTAATGGGGATCAGGTACTTAGTGGGGATCAGGTACTTAGTGGGGATCAGGTACTTAATGGGGATCAGGTACTTAGTGGGGATCAGGTACTTAGTGGGGATCAGGTACTTAATGGGGATCAGGTACTTAATGGGGATCAGATACTTAGTGGGGATCAGGTACTTAGGGGGGATCAGGTACTTAGTGGGGATCAGTACTTAGGGGGGATCAGGTACTTAGGGGGGATCAGGTACTTAGTGGGGATCAGTACTTAGTGGGGATCAGGTACTTAGGGGGGATCAGGTACTTAGTGGGGATCAGGTACTTAGTGGGGATCAGGTACTTAGGGGGGATCAGGTACTTAGTGGGGATCAGTACTTAGGGGGGATCAGGTACTTAGTGGGGATCAGGTACTTAATGGGGATCAGGTACTTAATGGGGATCAGATACTTAGTGGGGATCAGGTACTTAGGGGGGATCAGGTACTTAGTGGGGATCAGTACTTAGGGGGGATCAGGTACTTAGGGGGGATCAGGTACTTAGTGGGGATCAGTACTTAGTGGGGATCAGGTACTTAGGGGGGATCAGGTACTTAGTGGGGATCAGGTACTTAGTGGGGATCAGGTACTTAGGGGGGATCAGGTACTTAGTGGGGATCAGTACTTAGGGGGGATCAGGTACTTAGTGGGGATCAGGTACTTAATGGGGATCAGGTACTTAATGGGGATCAGGTACTTAATGGGGATCAGATACTTAATGGGGATCAGGTACTTAGGGGGGATCAGGTACTTAGGGGGGATCAGATACTTAGTGGGGATCAGGTACTTAGTGGGGATCAGGTACTTAGTGGGGATCAGGTACTTAGTGGTTTAACCAATGGGGATCAAAACAGTGGGGACTATTACTGAATTGCAATTTTTAAAAAACATCCCAATTACATTGCTTTGGGAATTGAACTAGTATGGCTGCCTATTGGGCATGTGATTTCTTCACTAAACCACTGTTAGTTATATAGGGCTTGTTCCTTGACAACACATACCACCACAGCTCCAATGGTCACCCATACCACCATAGCTCCAATGGTCACCCATACCACCATAGCTCCAATGGTCACCCATACCACCATAGCTCCAATGGTCACCCATACCACCACAGCTCCAATGGTCACACATACCACCACAGCTCCAATGGTCACCCATCACCACAGCTCCAATGGTCACCCATACCACCACAGCTCCAATGGTCACCCATACCACCATAGCTCCAATGGTCACCCATACCACCATAGCTCCAATGGTCAACCATACCACCATAGCTCCAATTGATGTCACCCATACCACCATAGCTCCAATGGTCACCCATACCACCACAGCTCCAATGGTCACACATACCACCACAGCTCCAATGGTCACCCATCACCACAGCTCCAATGGTCACCCATACCACCACAGCTCCAATGGTCACCCATACCACCATAGCTCCAATGGTCACCCATACCACCATAGCTCCAATGGTCAACCATACCACCATAGCTCCAATTGATGTCACCCATACCACCATAGCTCCAATGGTCACCCATACCACCACAGCTCCAATGGTCACACATACCACCACAGCTCCAATGGTCACCCATCACCACAGCTCCAATGGTCACCCATACCACCACAGCTCCAATGGTCACCCATACCACCATAGCTCCAATGGTCACCCATACCACCATAGCTCCAATGGTCAACCATACCACCATAGCTCCAATTGATGTCACCCATACCACCATAGCTCCAATGGTCACCCATACCACCATAGCTCCAATGGTCACCCATACCACCATAGCTCCAATGGTCACCCATACCACCACAGCTCCAATGGTCACCCATACCACCACAGCTCCAATGGTCACCCATACCACCATAGCTCCAATGGTCACCCATACCACCATAGCTCCAATGGTCACCCATACCACCATAGCTCCAATGGTCACCCATACCACCATAGCTCCAATGGTCACCCATACCACCATAGCTCCAATGGTCACCCATACCACCATAGCTCCAATGGTCACCCATACCACCATAGCTCCAATGGTCACCCATACCACCACAGCTCCAATGGTCACCCATACCACCATAGCTCCAATGGTCACCCATACCACCATAGCTCCAATGGTCACCCATACCACCATAGCTCCAATGGTCACCCATACCACCATAGCTCCAATGGTCACCCATACCACCACAGCTCCAATGGTCACCCATACCACCATAGCTCCAATGGTCACCCATACCACCACAGCTCCAATGGTCACCCATACCACCATAGCTCCAATGGTCACCCATACCACCATAGCTCCAATGGTCACCCATACCACCATAGCTCCAATGGTCACCCATACCACCACAGCTCCAACCAGAGCCTGATTGTCTACCAGCGTAATAGGTCAAAAAGATATCGGTCACAAACAAAATAACCATTGAATTATGAGGAAGCCTCAGTAGTTATAGCGTCAAAGAAGATTGCACAGAGGTGCCTTCCAAAGGATTGATTATCCCCAGATGCTTGCCAATATATATTTGGTACCATGTGATTCTTACATTTATCATTTACTATCAATTCAACAACCCTCAACATAAACATTACCCATGTCCCCTAATGACAACCTCAACATGAACATTACCCATGTCCCCTAATGACAACCTCAACATGAACATTACCATGTCCCCTAATGACAACCTCAACATGAACATTACCATGTCCCCTAATGACAACCTCAACATGAATATTACCATGTCCCCTAATGACAACCTCAACATGAACATTACCATGTCCCCTAATGACAACCTCAACATGAACATTACCATGTCCCCTAATGACAACCTCAACATAAACATTACCATGTCCCCTAATGACAACCTCAACATAAACATTACCCATGTCCCCTAATGACAACCTCAACATGAACATTACCATGTCCCCTAATCTCAACATGACATGCTCCCCCCCCTAACAAAAACCTCAACACGACATGCCCCTGTCCCCTAATGACAACCTGAACATGACACCTCTGATCTCACACCCACATGTCGATGACCCTCCCTCATCTCAACATGTCTCTACCTACACGACAGCCTCCCCCCCCCCCCCCCACTTTGACTGAGCTGCCTTCAGAGCCCACACTTTCTACCACTTAGCATAAGTCCCAGAAAAACCATTTCCCACATGCCATCTCCTCTTTCTCTACTATGCCAAACCTACTACCAACTGCAAAGCTTCTGAAGGAAGAAGCAGCAACGGCTAATGAAAATGTATGACACCTACTACCGTACCTCAAAAACAGTAGCTGTCACAGGAGGAGGAAGCATCCCTCCCTCCTTCATTGAAGGCAACATCATGAACCAGTCTCTGAGGCACAGCAGTATTGGTATGACGGTCTGGTGCTGCTCCCTGTTGCTCATGGAGACAGCCGCGGCAACACAGAGGGACTTGATGACCTTGGTGACCAGAGGAGGACAGAGCTGCGTCATGTCTCCAAACACCTCCCTGAGCAAGCTCAGCATGTCCACTGCAGATAGTGCGACGCCATGATCTGAGAACTGGATGGGAAAAAGAGGGACAACCGAGATTTTAGAAGTGCATTGAGAGGGGACGGAGGTGGGAATGGGGAAATGAAGGTGTGTGGACAGAAAACATTTTTTGCCAAATGCTGTGTGTTTCCATAACCTGCTACCATGTCCCCTCAGGAGTAGTGAGGTGCAGTGTGCCAAGTGTGACCATCCTGAACGCCATGAGCCAATATCCTGTACCGAACAGTATCTGCACCATTTTCTCTAATGCCCCCATTCTCTCTTTCCCCCCCTCTACTATTCTCCTAGCCCCACCCCTACATTCTCTTCTTCCCTCCCAGCCCCACCCCTCTTTTCTCTTCTTCCTTCCCACCCCACCCCTCTTTTCTCTTCTTCCCTCCCACCCCCACTCCTCTTTTCTCTTCTTCCCTCCCACCCCCACCCTCTTTCTCTTCTTCCCTCCCAGCCCCATTCATATTTCCTTTCTTCCCTCCCAGCCCCACCCCTCTGTTTCTCTTCTTCCCTCCCACCCACCTCTCTTTTCTCTTCTTCCCTCCCAGCCCCATCCCTCTGTTTCTCTACTTCCCTCCCAGCTCCACCCTCTGTTCTCTTCCGAGCCCCACCCCTCTGTTTCTCTACTTCCCTCCACATCTTCACAAACCACAATAAATGCTACTGCTAACAGCATCGTTATGCAAACTACCATTGTACCTGCAATGATGCTAGCAGAATATCCATTGCCTCATCACAACGAGAGAATAATTGGCCACTTCGAAACTCTTTGAACACCAGAATGCCAAGCAAGTGAAGAGCTAAGCACCTGCAAGTAATACGATTCAGAAAGGTGAAACCCGGTAAAGCCTCTGGAATCTAAGAATAGATTAACACCACCACATCATCCCAAAGTATAATGTGATGTTGCCATCACTTAGAAGGAATACACTTCACTTGAAGCATCCAGTGATTACAAGCAGCTAGGCCTTGCTTCTATCCACACCTCCTCATAGTTTGACCATAGCTAAAATTCTTAGAATCCCTCAGTATCCTGTTACAAAACTCCCTCCATGTTATACTGAAAGCCCCTTTGTGCTAATGTGAAGGACCCCATTATTGGGTCCTTCACATTAGTAGAAGGAAGGGGTCTACCCTCAGTATCCTGTTGCAAAACTCCATTCATGTTATACAGTAAAAGCCCCTTTTACTACTAACGAAAAACCATGCTACTAAGTGAAGCACCCCCTTCATACTACTAAGTGAAGGACCCTTCATGCTACTAATGTGAAGGACCCCCCTTCATGCATGTGAAGGACCCCCTTCATGCTACTAATGTGAAGAACCCCCCTTCATGCTACTAAGTGAAGGACCCCCCTTCATGGTACTAATGTGAAGGACCTCCCCCCCCCTTCATGTTAAAAAAAACCAACGTGAGTTGCACTGGCTAGGAGTCAATTTTAGGGCCGGACCGAAGGCCTCTTAGAGCTTAGGGCTATGCCCACCCCAGGACCAACTTTCAACTTTCATCCTTAGCTCATATGGGTCCCCCATCCCTTTACCAATTAAGCATACCGCAGTGGTCTTGTTGGTTCTTGCCTGGCAGCCTTGAGTACAGTATCCACAATTTGTTCCTACACGACAGATAAACTCCGTCAAGACCTTGCAACTGTGTTAGCAATATGTGCTGGCATGACAACCTTATACATTACATAACACGTTGGCATGACAACAACTCGGGTAGTACAGCTGTTTACAGTCATTAGTAGGAAAACCACAGTAGCACCGTGTTTACATGCAACTGCAGGTTGTGCAATCACTCTTGCATCACCACCACTATTCTTCCTACTTGATATAATTTTACAGAACTCATACCATCCTGCATCGCTGTGTTCAGGTTATTTGGGTGGGACCTGAAGACCTGCCCAATCACAGGAGCAGTACTGGTAGTTGAGTATATGTTTTTATTTTAATTTTTTTGATGTGCTACGTGCTGCACCTGAGGATCATTGCTACCAGCATGTTCTGGCTTTATAGCAAACTTCCTTGCAGTGAAGTGTACTTACTTCAAGATTAAGACCAGCAGAGCGATGCGGAAGCATCATTGCACTGCTACCTACAGTATATCAATCCCACCACACCTACCACCACACCTACCCCCGCACCTACCACCACACCTACCCCCGCACCTACCACCACACCTACCCCCGCACCTACCACCACACCTACCACCACACCTACCACCACACCTACCACCACACAATACCAGCAGACAGTTCATCAGGGAGGGAGAGTGGCAAACCTTAATGAAAGATGTCTCTATAACTCCATTTTCTAGTGTACTGACTGAAGGGTAGAGTTCTGGTAGGTACAGGACCGACCCAACCAACGTCAGTGCCTCCAAACGTGGTACCTGAACCAAAAAATTTAAAGTATAAGGAATCAAAATACAACAAAAAGAAATAACAGTGTGAGGAGTAGGAGTATGAGGGGAGGAGTGTGAGGGGAGGAGTGTGAGGGGAGGAGTGTGAGGGGAGGAGTGTGAGGGGAGGAGTGTGAGGAGTAGGAGTGTGAGGGGAGGAGTGTGAGGGGAGGAGTGTGAGGGGAGGAGTGTGATGGGAGCGATGTGAGGGGAGGAGTGTGATGAGAGCGATGTGAGGGGGAGGGAATAGGTGCAAGGAAAATATTACCGTTGATCCAGTCAGTTTGGAGTTAAGGATGGTGGAGCAGGCTTTGATACAGTCGAAGAGGAGGACAGTAGAGCCTTGGCAGCCATGGGAAAAGAGCCTGCAGCCAGACTTCACTGTTACATTGCGCACAGCCTTGTAAGAGAATGGTTTGGGCAATGTCATACTAATGGTATGTGTACCAGGAACACAACATGTACATTGGTTACCCAAATATCCAAAACCACAGATTTCTCAAGTCACAAAATAAATACATCGAGAGTTAGAAGAATCATGGAAATCCAAGTTTGCAATGTAAATGCTAAGGCCTCATAATTGGAACATTTTTGGAATCATTGACATTGGACGCTTTTCAGCCTATCAGGCAAACCTCAGGTCAGGGAACATGTGTACAAACAAATAAAAGCAGTGACCTATGAGTTGTACAATATCGCCCCATAACCCCCACTCTGCACTGATCTGATAATTTTAAACCTAGGAAACGATTCTTTTTGGCTCCATTACATGGCTGACCCGCTAAACCAGCGACTCAATTAACCGGAATCCAATGTATCACAACCATATTCCAAACATTGGCAAAACCATGCATTTTAACCATTATAACAAAAATACAACCCACTTGTAAATCCGTACGTCAGTCTGTTTATGTTTTAGCTCAAAGAACATTGCATATATGCATGCATGTACGTGGATGTGTGAGCATTTGTGTGTTTGTACGAATGAACATCTTTGTACACATGCATACATACAAGTGGTGCGTACACACACACACACACACGCATGCACACACATGCAACGCACACACACACACACACACACACACACACACACACACACACACCATAAATGCGTGTAAGGGTGGTGCCATGCATGTGTGTGCCTGCCTACGTGAGTTGCATCTCACCGCAGAGTCTCCACACAGGCCCTCATGCATGAGGCGGTAGAAATGTGCCAGGTGTGGTAATGAACAAGGAGTGCGCGAGTGTTTGATGACAAGGCTGCACAGCAACTCATATGCCAAACGTCTGCCTTCAATGTAGGCATCGGGAAGGGAACAGGCCTGACATGGATGGTTGGGGGGGAGGAGATGCAGTGAGCGTTACCTCTCCAATACAGAGCTGCTTTGTTTTACCTTAACCACCCACGGGAATATCAACAATAAGGGAGGAGCGTATGACTGTTCACGAGGCAGTTGGCTATCAGGTGAGACACCCAGGTTTGCATCAATCTGCAATATGATATAAGGTGAAGCACGCACACACACAACATAATGGCCACTTCATCCTCCCTTCATCCTAACACCCCCCTCTCCCTACATCAAAAAGAGATTTCCAGATGCTCTGAAGGCAGGACATAGCTTCCATGTGCAGAAACGGGTCAGCTATCTTGTTAATGTCTCCCAAGATCTTCAGCATTCTCTGCCATACCACTGCTGCAAGTACTTGGGACCAAGATGGGTGCTGAGCAAATCGTGAGCTCTCTCGCATCCACGGCAACACTCCTTCCCCAAGCCTCGCTGCTTTTCCTGTCAAAAGTGTTCAATTTAAGCTCTATAATGGCTGATGTAGACAGAAGTAATATACATACCCCATACCCCACCAAAGTAATATACATACCAAAGTAATACATATACATACTCCCCCTCCCCCACCCCCCACCAGAGTATGTCTTTCAAATGTGCAGCAAATCATTATAGTTACACTGTAACATCTACGATACATAAACTACTTCACACACATGTAACATCTACGACACATAAACTACTTCACACACATGTAACATCTACGATACATAAACTACTTCACACACATGTACTAACATGTAACATCTACGATACATAAACTACTTCACACACATGTACTAACATGTAACATCTACGATACATAAACTACATGTATTAATATGTAACATCATAAACTATTTTACACACATGTATTAACATCTATTTAGCATACATACAGTGTATGAGACCATTGCTGTGAAAAATGGACCTAACAATGAAGACCAATTTACAGTGTATAAGGTATTTCTTGGAATATTAAATAATTTGAAAAACATGCATTAGATCCCTTTCGTGATCCCACATACATGCGTCATCTGCTTCACAAACGTACATGCATCATCTGCTTCACAAACGTACATGTAACATCTGCTTCACAAACGTACATGTATCATCTGCTTCTCAAACGTACATGTAACATCTGCTTCACAAACGTACATGTATCATCTGCTTCACAAACGTACATGTATCATCTGATTCACAAACGTACATGCATCATCTGCTTCACAAACGTACATGTAACATCTGCTTCACAAACGTCTCAAATGTAAAGCCTGAAGTGGAAGCTAGGAATATTGGGAGGCGGGGGGAGTCATTTTCTATTTGGCAAGTTGATATTTATTTTTTCATACCGTATCAACTTGGCTAAAAATAGAATGTGCTTTTGTCAACCCACCATAGTGTAGTGCCTGATATGTGGCACTCTGTTTCCAGCTGACCATATGATGACCATGCTGTTCATTGCAATAACACTCGATAATCGTGGCCTGGTTATCAAGATTGGCAAAAGCCTCTTTGGATCTTGATCAGTAAAAGGATAACTGTCTATTTTGCAAGCATCTTTGCTTTGTACAGATATTCTATCTAAGCCTTGTAGTCATGCTTTCTACACTGGCCACTACACTAACTTCTATGCAATTAAAACCTTTGAATTGCATATGTTACTAAACAGAAGGACTATGGAAAAACATTGATTTCCTATATTTGAAGTGTCACACTTTCAGGTGCAAAAATACAATTCTAGATTGGCTTCTAGGTTTGGCTTCACAGACTAAATCACGCAAGGCCGCATATTGTCCAGCCTCTATGACAAGCTCTCGGTCTGCTCCAATGCTAGAGCCTTTTTGGCTCGATCTCACATTGATGAATTGTTTTATTAGTACTTGTGGTTGTCATATACTTGTGGTTGTCATATACTTGTTTGTATCATACCTAATAGAAATCCTTTGCACATATCTGAAGTCACAAGATCAGGCCACACCTATTGGCTACAGAAGTCATAAGATAAGGCCATACCTATTGGCTACAGAAGTCACGAGATAAGGCCACACTTACTGGCTAAGAAGTCACGAGATAAGGCCACACTTACTGGCTAAGAAGTCATGAGATAAGGCCACACTTACTGGCTAAGAAGTCATGAGATAAGGCCACACCTATTGGCTACAGAAGTCATAAGATAAGGCCACACTTATTGGTTACAGAAGTCACGAGATAAGGCCACACTTACTGGCTAAGAAGTCATAAGATAAGGCCACACTTACTGGCTACAGAAGTCATGAGATAAGGCCACACTTACTGGCTACAGAAGTCATGAGATAAGGCCACACTTATTGGCTAAGAAGTCATGAGATAAGGCCACACTTATTGGCTACAGAAGTCAGTAGATAAGGCCACACTTACTGGCTACAGAAGTCAGTAGATAAGGCCACACTTATTGGTTACAGAAGTCACGAGATAAGGCCACACTTACTGGCTACAGAAGTCATAAGATAAGGCCACACTTACTGGCTACAGAAGTCATAAGATAAGGCCACACTAACTGGTTACAGAAGTCATGAGATAAGGCCACACTTATTGGCTACAGAAGTCATGAGATAAGGCTACACTTAACATCATGAAGTTAGTAGTTAACAGTGGTACTAATGTCAGCCCCGCCCCTACACTGCACTATTGAACTATTGACACATATATCAGCCAGCTCCGCCCCCTACACTATTGACACATGTAGCCACCAGCCCCGCCCCTACACTACTGACATATAGCAGCCAGCCCCGCCCCTACACTATTAACACATATAGCAGCCAGCCCCGCCCCTACACTATTGACACATGTAGCCACCAGCCCACCCCTACACTATTGACATATAGCAGCCAGCCCTGCCCCTACACTATTGACGCATATAGCAGCCAGCCCCGCCCCTACACTATTAACACATATAGCAGCCAGCCCTGCCCCTACACTATTGACATATAGCAGCCAGCCCTGCCCCTACACTATTGACGCATATAGCAGCCAGCCCCGCCCCTACACTATTGACATATAGCAGCCAGCCCGCCCCTACACTATTGACACATATAGCAGCCAGCCCCGCCCCTACACTATTGACATATAGCAGCCAGCCCCGCCCCTACACTACTGACACATATAGCAGCCAGCCCCGCCCCTACACTATTGACACATAGCAGCCAGCCCCGCCCCTACATTACTGATACATAGTAGTCAGCCCCGCCCCCTACACTATTGACATAGCAGCCAGCCCCGCCCCCTACACTATCTAAATCTAACATACCAGAGCTGGCCTCATTTTCGCGCAGAACAAAGCTAAAGGTATCGGCAGCCCCTTGCTGCAAGTCTTCCACGTAATGCACAGCCTCAGTGGATCTGTGCGCCATATCCGTGCTCACCACTCTCCGTATACCAGACCTATGCTGCTGTTGGTGCTGCTCCTGCTTCTGTTGGGGTATATCCAGCAGAAGGGGCCTGGTGCTCTTCTGTTGGAACAAGCCACCACTAGAACCAAGCAGGTTCCCCTCACTGGAGGCCTTCGACAGGAAATTTCCCCGCTCCACAACGGCCGAGGGGGTAGCAGCCGCAGCAAGTGAGGAGGAAGAGGAGGAGGAGACCGAGTGTTCCAGGGTCTTCACGCCACAGACGGGAGATGGGGTGCGCACCTTGGAAGGTGAGTGTGTGCCTCCATCATCGCCAGTGGTGGGTGATGATTCCCTTCGATGGTGACCGGCTGGGGGTGGGGAGGAATTCCCCACAGGCAGCTTTCTGGCAACCAGCACTACACAGCTGGAGGTACTCTTTGTATCCCAGTCAGAGTCCAAGCCATCCTGCTGCGTGCTTGCCTCGCGACCATGAGTTACTGCCACAGGAGGGTCTGTTTCCTGGCAACCAATGTTCTTCACCACGAGTGCTTCACCTGCTGCTTGCTCCACATGACAGCCACCAATGGGATCAGAGACAGGGGAGGTACACAGGACGTGAGGATTGACAATGACACTTAAATCAGGTGCATCAAACTGCTGGAATGCGTACTGGGCACCGGCATTGGGGGTAGGGTGTGGTGGGCGTGGCAGAGGGGGACTGCTGGAACCTCCTTCCTCTGGAGCAGTGGTGAGGTCACCACGTATCGGAGAGGGCAGCCCCTGAAGGGGCTTTATGCTGGCGGGCCTTCCCCGGGTGGGGGTGGAGGTAGTCTGACTGTGCCCTCCCTCACTGGGATGCCCCCCCCTACCTAATGCGGGTGATTTGAAAAAACTGACTTTGGAAAATGTAGTGTTTCGGGGGATTTCACTTGGGATGACTGTCTTAGAGCGGGGCCTGTGTCTGTCCTCCCTGGCCCTGTTCAAAGGCAGGTTATGGAGGTTCAGGTTGTAAACACTGTATGCAAGGACATGTGTCATGGTTTCCATGACGGCCTGCGAGGAGACATTAATACGTAAGTTTGAAAATACACACACACACACACATATACACAACGCAGTGAACAACAGAGAATCCCTACAGAGCATGCACACCTTCACACAATCAGCACATCCACACCTTAACACACCCACATCCACACACCCACACACACCTTCCACTGCACAATTGCCTCCCTTCTGCTTGTGAGTGAGGACATAACATAAAGCAGACTATCCCACAGCTCTGGGGATACTTTCACCACTAGAGAAGCTCGCACAAAACAGAGCAGGAGAGTCTTGAGTAGTTCAGAAGCCAAGTCGTCTCCAAGGCGACCCAGGTCACCACCCTCCAGGGTGTTCCCTGTACGCGACACAATCAGAAGCTCTTGAGAGAGGTGAAGGAGGATAGAAAGAATGTAAGACCTAGGGGAATGGAGAGGAGAGGGGAGGAGTGGGGAAGGTAGCAAACAAGTTCTTTGAGATTACGTGTTCTTACCAGGTGTCCTGATCTGGAAGCCAGGCTGTTACTATGTCCTGGTAGAGCTTGATAATTCTTTTGCACATGTCCACCTAAATACCCCAGGTGAGCATGAAGATGTTATAGATGGCCACCTAAATACCCCAGGTGAGCATGAAGATGTTACAGATGTCCACCTAAATACCCCAGGTGAGCATGAAGATGTTACAGATGTCCACCTAAATACCCCAGGTGAGCATGAAGATGTTATAGATGGCCACCTAAATACCCCAGGTGAGCATGAAGATGTTACAGATGGCCACCTAATACCCCAGGTGAGCATGAAGATGTTACAGATGGCCACCTAAATACCCCAGGTGAGCATGAAGATGTTACAGATGTCCACCTAAATACCCCAGGTGAGCATGAAGATGTTACAGATGGCCACCTAAATACCCCAGGTGAGCATGAAGATGTTACAGATGTCCACCTAAATACCCCAGGTGAGCATGAAGATGTTACAGATGGCCACCTAAATACCCCAGGTGAGCATGAAGATGTTATAGATGGCCACCTAAATACCCCAGGTGAGCATGAAGATGTTACAGATGGCCACCTAAATACCCCAGGTGAGCATGAAGATGTTAAAGATGGCCACCAATCACCCAAAGCTATAGATGGTCACCATAGCAATGGCTCTCCTGTTATATAGGAGCACAAGTCCACCCATCCAGTCCACTCATCCATCCATTGTACACCCACACTGGTCAGTCCACTCATCCATCCATTGTACACCCACACTGGTCAGTCCACTCATCCATCCATTGTACACCCACACTGGTTAGTCCACCCATCCATCCATTGTACACCCACACTGGTCAGTCCACCCATCCATCCATTGTACACCCACACTGGTCAGTCCACTCATCCATCCATTGTACACCCACACTGGTCAGTCCACCCATCCATCCATTGTACACCCACACTGGTCAGTCCACCCATCCATCCATTATACACCCACACCACCAGTCCACCCGTCCATCCCTTGTACACCCACACCACGTTCTAGTTGGACGTGAACTGTACCAATCATGTCATGTCAAAGTGGGTTGAGTGAAGCGAGCACATGATATAGGAGACACAGCCCATTACAAGTGGGTACCCACCTGCACAGAGAGTTTCTTGTCATCTTTGGCTTGGGTTAGGAACATCCTACTGCTGTGATCTACACACATGTGGAGTGAGGGCTGGAGACCAGCTCTGACATCACAGTTGTATGGCACATCCCAAGAAGACAAGGCCTCCCATGGCTGCACAGTAAGGTCATCCCTGGAAACTACATGTAGAACACACACACACACACACACACACACATAAATAAACATGCATGTAGAGATACACATGCATGTGTACATACAACACATGCACACACACACACACAAACACAAACACACTGTACACACACATAACACTATACATGCGCAAGGCTTAGCACACCTTCCAACTGTGGTTGTGCATTGCCTGGTGACCCCTCTGCTGAAGATGTCATGAATATTGGCCTCTCAGGTGTCTAAAAAGGTTTTGAAGAACATACGTAACCATAGTTACATGTACTGTGGCATTATTATTTTTAATAGTTACCACACAGTAAAGACCTCCTCCAGCTGCCAAGCATACATGAGGCTAGCAGCTGTAGGTGTTGATGCTAAACTAATGTTTGATCAGTAGCAGAACATAAGAACATAGTCCCTGAATAAAAAGCCCATTAAATTATTTCCTGGTTTTAAAAAATATATAAACATTAATAATAAAAATTTAAAAAATACATGTACATGTATTGTTATGCTGGCAGCTGCAATATTTATCCCCAAATTCAACATAAGGTTCATGAAGTGTTTAGCAATTTATTTGGACACAAATGTATGAGGTTAACTCATCAGACCAATGTATGAGGGTTAACTCATCAGACCAATGTATGAGGGTTAACCCATCAGACCAATGTATGAGGGTTAACTCATCAGACCAATGTATGAGGGTTAACTCATCAGACCAATGTATGAGGGTTAACTCATCAGACCAATGTATGAGGGTTAACTCATCAGACCAATGTATGAGGGTTAACTCATCAGACCAATGTATGAGGGTTAACTCATCAGACCAATGTATGAGGGTTAACTCATCAGACCAATGTATGAGGGTTAACCCATCAGACCAATGTATGAGGGTTAACCCATCAGACCAATGTATGAGGGTTAACTCATCAGACCAATGTATGAGGGTTAACTCATCAGACCAATGTATGAGGGTTAACCCATCAGACCAATGTATGAGGGTTAACCCATCAGACCAATGTATGAGGGTTAACTCATCAGACCAATGTATGAGGGTTAACTCATCAGACCAATGTATGAGGGTTAACTCATCAGACCAATGTATGAGGGTTAACTCATCAGACCAATGTATGAGGGTTAACCCATCAGACCAATGTATAAGGCTAACTCATCAGACCAATGTATGAGGGTTAACCCATCAGACCAATGTATGAGGGCTAACTCATCAGACCAATGTATGAGGGCTAACCCATCAGACCAATGTATGAGGGTTAACTCATCAGACCAATGTATGAGGGTTAACTCATCAGACCAATGTATGAGGGTTAACCCATCAGACCAATGTATGAGGGTTAACTCATCAGACCAATGTATGAGGGTTAACCCATCAGACCAATGTATGAGGGTTAACTCATCAGACCAATGTATGAGGGTTAACTCATCAGACCAATGTATGAGGGTTAACTCATCAGACCAATGTATGAGGTTAACCCATCAGACCAATGTATGAGGGTTAACCCATCAGACCAATGTATGAGGGTTAACTCATCAGACCAATGTATGAGGGTTAACTCATCAGACCAATGTATGAGGGTTAACTCATCAGACCAATGTATGAGGGTTAACTCATCAGACCAATGTATGAGGGCTAACTCATCAGACCAATGTATGAGGGTTAACTCATCAGACCAATGTATGAGGGTTAACTCATCAGACCAATGTATGAGGGTTAACTCATCAGACCAATGTATGAGGGTTAACTCATCAGACCAATGTATGAGGGTTAACTCATCAGACCAATGTATGAGGGTTAACTCATCAGACCAATGTATGAGGGTTAACTCATCAGACCAATGTATGAAGGCTAACTCATCAGACCAATGTATGAGGGTTAACTCATCAGACCAATGTATGAGGGTTAACTCATCAGACCAATGTATGAGGGTTAACCCATCAGACCAATGTATGAGGGTTAACTCATCAGACCAATGTATGAGGGTTAACTCATCAGACCAATGTATGAGGGTTAACTCATCAGACCAATGTATGAGGGTTAACTCATCAGACCAATGTATGAGGGTTAACCCATCAGACCAATGTATGAGGTTAACCCATCAGACCAATGTATGAGGTTAACCCATCAGACCAATGTATGAGGGTTAACTCATCAGACCAATGTATGAGGGTTAACTCATCAGACCAATGTATGAGGCTAACTCATCAGACCAATGTATGAGGGTTAACTCATCAGACCAATGTATGAGGGTTAACTCATCAGACCAATGTATGAGGGTTAACTCATCAGACCAATGTATGAGGGTTAACTCATCAGACCAATGTATGAGGGTTAACCCATCAGACCAATGTATGAGGTTAACCCATCAGCCCAATGTATGAGGTTAACCCATCAGACCAATGTATGAGGGTTAACTCATCAGACCAATGTATGAGGGTTAACTCATCAGACCAATGTATGAGGGCTAACCCATCAGACCAATGTATGAGGGTTAACTCATCAGACCAATGTATGAGGGTTAACTCATCAGACCAATGTATGAGGTTAACCCATCAGACCAATGTATGAGGGTTAACTCATCAGACCAATGTATGAGGTTAACCCATCAGACCAATGTATGAGGGTTAACTCATCAGACCAATGTATGAGGGTTAACTCATCAGACCAATGTATGAGGTTAACTCATCAGACCAATGTATGAGGTTAACTCATCAGACCAATGTATGAGGTTAACTCATCAGACCAATGTATGAGGGCTAACCCATCAGACCAATGTATGAGGGTTAACTCATCAGACCAATGTATGAGGGTTAACTCATCAGACCAATGTATGAGGGTTAACTCATCAGACCAATGTATGAGGGTTAAACTCATCAGACCAATGTATGAGGTTAACTCATCAGACCAATGTATGAGGGTTAACTCATCAGACCAATGTATAAGGGTTAACTCATCAGACCAATGTATGAGGGTTAACTCATCAGACCAATGTATGAGGGTTAACTCATCAGACCAATGTATGAGGGCTAACCCATCAGACCAATGTATGAGGGTTAACCCATCAGACCAATGTATGAGGGTTAACCCATCAGACCAATGTATGAGGGTTAACCCATCAGACCAATGTATGAGGGTTAACTCATCAGACCAATGTATGAGGGTTAACTCATCAGACCAATGTATGAGGTTAACTCATCAGACCAATGTATGAGGTTAACCCATCAGACCAATGTATGAGGTTAACTCATCAGACCAATGTATGAGGGTTAACTCATCAGACCAATGTATGAGGGTTAACTCATCAATGTGGATGAAATGTCTTTTGGGATGTCAATGTACTTTATTCAATTCTATCCTAAGTTACAAATAAACTTGAACGAGCTTAATGCATTTCACATATACTTACTGTCATCCACTTGTTGTACAAGGAGATCAGGTTTCTCAAAACAGCATCATTGGTGAATGAGGTGTCTACAAATCCCTGCTTCAGTATCTCTAGCAACAAGCTGACATTGTCACGTGATGACATCAACATCCTCCTCATCAACTCCACCCCACTAGTATTGGCCTGGGCACCAGATGCAGACGACGCTGCATTTGATACATTGTCCGACATCAACCATTGCAGAACAAACTCCAGAACCACCTGCTTCAATCGCTGACAGACAGGACTTGATACGTCATTGGTTTTCTCAATCAGTGCTGCCATCTGGTAAATGCCATACTGGGTATTATGTTCCAGAGGTTTACTGGGTCCTTCAGCCAACAACAACAGATCAGTTGATTCACCTGCTACCTGGTTTTTATCACTGGACTTCGACACTTCTCCAACAATCAACCGTTCTCCACTGGTCTGTGCAGAAGACGGTTCACCGATAACAAAATGTTCCTGGACAGGCAGAGGTTTGCTGATAACGGCTGGTCCTTGAAGTGGATCACACTGGGTGTCATGTGGCGTGGCCATTGTTCGAACACAGGCTGCAGGGTGCAGATAAGGGATGGGGTGTGTGTGCATGCACGTGTGGGTGCATACACATGTGTGTGGGTGTTCAAATGTTACAACATATAATGCACACCATCACATCACAGGTGTGTCTGGAGGGAAGAAGGCTAAGGGGAGAGGAGGGGGAGTGGAGAAGGGAAGGAGATAAGAAGGCTAAGGGGAGAGGAGGGGGAGTGGAGAAGGGAAGGAGGGAAGAAGGCTAATGGGAGAGGAGGGAAGGGAAAAGGAAGCGGAAGGGAAGGAGGGGGAAGGGTACAGATTGAAGAGGTAGACCAATCACTCACCAAGCACAGGAGCAGGGGATAATGAATAAAGACCTCCACCCATATGGAAGCCCTTGTAGATGGCAGACAGATACAGGAGTTTGTAGACAAAGAAGAGGAATGAAAAGCCTCTGATATGGTCACTGGGTGCATCCCACTTCAAACGACTGACCTACAGTAGAAATGGTGGGTGGAGTGTGTAGAGTGAGTGTGTATGCATGTATAGTTGTGTGCAAAACACATGGACATGATACATACATAATCCATGAGAGAGAGACACACACACGCACGCACACACACACACACACACACACACACACACACACACACACACACACACACACACACCTGGGATGTCAAACACTCTAACAGGTATCTCATTAGCTCCACAGTGGATGACCCATCTCCTCTGCCATTGGACGGTGCAACAGACAAAGGCCTGATCCTACTGACACCAATGGCCTCTGAAATATGCAGAATGAGACAGGACAACAGTAAACAACATGGTAAGTGAGTGGTGGTGTTAAGTGACCAGGGAGGGGTGGTGGGGTTAAGTGACCAGAGGGGGGGTTTAAGTGACCAGAGGGGGGGTTTAAGTGACCAGAGGGGAGGTGGTGGGGTTAAGTGACCAGGGGGGGGTGTTTAAGTGACCAGAGGGGAGGTGATGGGGTAAAGTGACCAGAGAGGGGTGGTGGGGTTAAGTGACCAGAGGGGGATGGTGGGGTAAGTGAAGGATGAAAAAGAGGGAAGGAGAGGAGAGGGAGTGATGTGAGGGAGAAGGATGGGCAGCCTCCTCACCAGAAGGACCAGTAGTCAGACATGGCATGGACGTAGAGAGGTACGCTCCATATTGCTGACTAAGCCTGAGCTCAAACAAAGTTTGTGAGCTTGGAAGTGTAGAAGTACCATCCTCCTGCTTAGTACCATCACCCTGCTTAGTAACATCACCTGGCTTAGTACCATCATCAGGTTGGATGTGTTGGGTCTTCACGGGGGGAAAGCCAGGGATGATGGATGCAAACAGCTCCAAGCATGCACTGCCTCCACTGCCCTGAAGACACTGAAGCCAGATAACCAGAAGTCTGATGCCGCAACAACGAAACTACATCAAGTGGAGGAATGGGGAGGAGGTAAGAGAGGGCAGGAGCGAGAATAGGAGTAGGTGGGTAAGATGGAGGAGGGAGAAGGGTAAGATGGAGGAGGGAAGAAGGGTAAGATGGAGGAGGGAGAAGGGTAAGATGGAGGAGGGAGAAGGGTAAGATGGAGGAGGGAGAAGGGTAAGATGGAGGAGGGAGAAGGGTAAGATGGAGGAGGGAAGAAGGGTAAGATGGAGGAGGGAAGAAGGGTAAGATGGAGGAGGGAGAAGGGTAAGATGGAGGAGGGAAGAAGGATAAGATGGAGGGTATGATAATGTAAGAAGAAAATCACAAACATGACAAACATAAGGACAAGTTAACTACATAGGGTAGGAGGCAAGTAAGAGATGAAGGATAGAGCTCAATACGACGACCACTTCTTCTGATCAATCATTAAGTATACATGTGAAGACATGATGCAGAGTACCTGACCACTAAGTATACATGTAAAGACATTATGCAGAGTACCTGACCACTAAGTATACATGTAAAGACATGATGAAGAGTACTTGACCACAAAGTATACATGTAAAGACATGATGAAGAGTACTTGACCACTAAGTATACATGTGAAGACATGATGCAGAGTACTTGACCACTAAGTATACATGTGAAGACATGATGCAGAGTACTTGACCACTAAGTATACATGTGAAGACATGATGCAGAGTACTTGACCACTAAGTATACATGTGAAGACATGATGCAGAGTACTTGACCACTAAGTATACATGTAAAGACATGATGAAGAGTACTTGACCACTAAGTATACATGTGAAGACATGATGAAGAGTACTTGACCACTAAGTATACATGTGAAGACATGATGAAGAGTACTTGACCACTAAGTATACATGTAAAGACATGATGCAGAGTACTTGACCACTAAGTATACATGTAAAGACATGATGCAGAGTACTTGACCACAAAGTATACATGTAAAGACATGATGCAGAGTACTTGACCACTAAGGATACATGTAAAGACATGATGCAGAGTACTTGACCACTAAGGATACATGTAAAGACATGATGCAGAGTACTTGCCGGCAAGGTGTTCTGAGGATGAAGCAACTTCCTGATGATCAAACCTGGGGAGGAGGGACACACAAAACAGAAGGTTTGTTAGTGAACAATAATGGAGAGATGCATTATATCTTATAGCAGAGATGCATTGGGATATATCTTAACAAAGAAATATTCTGACATACAAGTACAACTTACACAAGCAAGAGGTACCCCAGGTAACTAGGAGACAAATGCAATACACACAGACATCTCTATACACACACACACACTCAACACACACAAATATGCACACTAAGCACACACAACACACACACAACATGTCATGAGAAGTTGCACAAGCACTAGTTACATAAGCACAAACAGCTCACAGCACACACAGGCACACAGGCACACACACACACACACAGCATAGGCACACCATAGGCACAAACTTACAGATGGAGTTTGACTGCCATTGCTTCCCTACAAGTTCAGGCAGTGTTATCAAAATTTCCTGCCAAAAACCAAATATTTATAGCCATGTACTGCCCTGCCCCCTCCTCAAAACACAACCACAATGTTGTTACTTTCCTCATCTGGTGACACTATGTGCATCACATGAGACATGTACGCATCCCAAATACACAACAGACACCACACACACATACAAACACAAACACACACATACAAACACACACACACACACACACATACACACACACACACACACACACTAGCAACATACACCAGATATGCTCACCCATGCACACATGCTCAAACAGAGAATATCAAAATACCTCCAGTGTTGGCAGTACAAGGTCACTAAGGTCTCGCAGAGCATCTGAGGACTTCTTTCCTAGAGAACCAAAGGCAAGGCTCAGATGCGTGGTGTGCATTCTGCATATATGTACAGGTTATATGCTATGCACAGGCCATATGCTATGTACAGGCCATATGCTATGTACAGGCCATATGCTATGTACAGGCCATATGCTATGTACAGGTCATATGCTATGTACAGGTCATATGCTATGTACAGGTCATATATGCTATGTACAGACCATATGCTATGTACAGGCCATATGCTATGTACAGGCCATATGCTATGTACAGGCCATATGCTATGTACAGGCCATATGCTATGTACAGGCCATATGCTATGTACAGGTCATATGCTATGTACAGGTCATATGCTATGTACAGGTCATATGCTATGTACAGGCCTCTATACAATAACAGCTAGCAAATAACTTAAAGGGCCTAACTGCATACCTCTTTGAAGCTGAATGGAATCTTCACAAGTAGTGAACGAAGCATAGACCACGTAAAAGATTATCGATGAATTTGTGGTAAAAAATTCCTTAACTTCCTCAGGTTTTGTTCTTTCTGTGTAATTACGACAACAACGATTTGTCTATATTGTTCCACGCACAAGCATATAAGCATACATGCACACATAAACACACACCATACTTAGGGCCACACATACCTAGTGCACTTTTAAGCGCCTTTAACCTTCTAAGCGGGTCTTTACTGTGGTCCAAGAACTTTCTGATCAGTGTCAGGTGCTCATTTCTTCCCCTACGTCGTATCAGTTCCATTCTCGATTCTCTACTCATATTATCATTACATGGTAGCGAAGGACCGCACACCTGAGAAACTAAAACACACAAAACGAATACAACTAGTGAATTTACGACGATGTGATATTCTCTAGCACTCTGTACCTCCTATCACACTTTCTTCGCAACAATCCTTCACGACGGTCCTTGTAACATTTACCTATACAGGGTGGCACTAAATAGAACAAGTGCCACAAATAAATTACTGCTCGTACCCAGGCTCAAACATCGCTAGCTACATGTACCCAATTTTACTAGTCTGATGCACTAGATTTTGGGAAGGGGGTGTGTTGTGGGGTGGGGTGTTATGGGGTGTTGTGAGGGGGTTGTAGGGGGTTGTGGAAGGCATACGTCAAACTAATTTATTCATAACCAAGTCAAAATTTGAAAATATGCTAATTTTAACACTTGGCATAGGCATGACTGTATATACATTTAGAATAGAAAAAAACACGTGAAACATATTCTGAACATCAGAATTTCACTGCGGCCGTCCTGTATGGCGAAACGACAATTAACCCTGGATGGGATATAAAGCTGTATCAGTATAGGTTCAACGCCTTAATATTGATGTACGTATATACGTGAACAGTGACATTTAATTATTAATGTTGATACGGTAATAACTGAGCGTCCCTAGTTTTCAAGCCATTTAGTGTAGTAATCTAACTGTTTTTGTTAATTCGTAGACTGATGTAAATATGGATTATAATGTTTGCAACACATTAATTAGGCATATCGTGTGAATACATTATAACTAATTTGTCTTGTAGTTATTGTTGTTCAGGGGCGCACACAGGAATTTTGGAAGGGGGGGTCCGTCATGAATAATCAACAGGGGAGGGTGCGGGAGGGTGTGTGGCGCGGAAGCTTTTGGGGGTCCCGTGCACTGGATGATACGCTATATCACGTGGGGTGTTGTTAATTGCTTTCGTTAATAGTATTGATACTTAATTTTTTCATCATCAGATCTGAGGGGGGGGGGGGGGGGTCCGGACACCACCGACCCCCCCCCCCCCGGTTCCGCCACTGATTGTTCAATGTATCCATACTAGAAATTGCAGTCGGCTCAGCCGGCTCTTAAAATATTTCTAAGGTGGCGGTCTTCTTTCATCACAAAACAGGCAACGTTTCTGAGCAGCCTCCATCTTAATAAGCGCAACGTCTCATCTCTGCGAACGATATGTTCCATGCTCCATGCCGATGTCACCTTGTCTCGTCCCCAGCTTTGTAGTGTGATGTAATCCGACTGCTGCTACCGCTGAATTCATCACATCGCGACGCTTAAAAGCCAGAAATGTAGAAGTCATATAGTACATGTATAGTATAGCAGTACATGAATGTAATTTACCACACTTGGAATAGAATGTTTCGGGATTATGTCAGGCCTATCTTTAGCACTCAAATATCCCCGCAAGTGCAAACGCTCGAAGGATGGCTCATGCTTCGTCCTTGGAGGTCGAATTGCTCTGCGAATATGATAAGATTTCAGGACAGAGAACGGAAGTGACTTTGATGGCCAAACTGAAGGCCCCCTGTCTGGACAGCGAGGAACGGAGAGCCCCGATAACTATATGCGCTGCCATCGACAGAAGGTTGGCGCCAACTGGCGGGAACAGCGGGCGTGACTAAGTCTATATGTCTTCCTCTATAGTGGTAGCATGAAAAACCACCTACCATTATTGAAGGACACGCTTAAGTTCGTAATTAAGCAACTGAGAGCAGACGATAAGCTCTTCTTAGTCACCTTCGACCACGAGGTAGGCTGATCATTCAGACAATTTAGTCTAGATGTCCTTACAATGAAACACCGGTATAGGTGAACGTTGAGCTGCCCCTTACCGGCATGGATGCCATTGGAAAGCAGAAAGCCGAGAAAGCTGTCGAAGGAATCAAAGAGAGGGGTCACACCAACCTGAGTGGAGGCCTTCTTGCCGCGCTCAACGCACTTTACCAGGTTCCCGCAGGTCTTGCGTCTACGGTCGAGTCCGTGCTTCTGTTTACTGATGGCAAACCTAATTCCGGCATTGTACAGCAAGACCGCTTGGTGAAGGCCACAAGGTACCGGAAGGGGCGTGGCTCGAGGGAACGCATGTGTACACACACACACACACACACACACACACACACACACACACACACACACACACACACACACACACACACACGCAGCTCCATGCTTTCACAGATAGGGCGCCAAGCCTGTGTGTACACATTTGGCTACGGTGCAGAACACGATGCGGACCTTCTGAACTCCATAGCCTCTGCTGGCAATGGTATATTTTATTACATTGACAACCAGGACAACATTCCAGAAAGTTTTTGCGACTGCCTTGGAGGGTTGCTTAGTGTAACAGCCCAGGTGAGCCCTAAGTGAGGGGGGAAGGTGGGGGAAGGGCTGCCCAGGTGAGCCCTGAGTGAGGGGGAAGGGCTGCCCAGATGAGCCCTAAGTGAGGAGGGAAGGTGGGGGGAGGGCTGCCCAGGTGAGCCCTAAGTGAGGGGGGAAGGTGGGGGAAGGGCTGCCCAGGTGAGCCGTGAGTGAGGGGGAAGGGCTGCCCAGATGTGCCCTAAGTGAGGGGGAAGGGCTGCCCAGGTGAGCCCTAAGTGAGGGGGGAAGGTGGGGGAAGGGCTGCCCAGGTGAGCCCTGAGTGAGGGGGAAGGGCTGCACTGGTGAGCCCTAAGTGAGGAGGGAAGGTGGGGGAAAGGCTGCCTAAGTGAGGGGGGAAGGTGGGGGAAGGGCTGCCTAGGTGAGCCCTGAGTGAGGAGGGAGGGCTGCACTGGGGGATGTTCAACTGCAACAAACTCCCCCCCTCCCCCCCCCCCCCAACCACTTCATGTACCACTGTGTAGTGATGTAATGGTTATGGGCTGTGTGTATATATCTTGAAGTTTGAGGTGAAGATTGTTCCAATTCATGAGAAGCACACATGTACAGTGGTGCACACATATGTATGGTGGATGTACAGTGGTGCACACACATATATGGTGTGGTGATGCACTTCACGCCTCCTTTGACAGAACATTCAAATCAGATTAAAGTCTTTCGACAAGGTCAAGTTCCAGTCCCCACCGCTCACAACATTCAAAACCACCACCATCGAACCTGGACAGTTGTTCGAAGTTGTGATTCCCGACATTTGCAGGTGAGCCACTTGAATTTATGAGTTTAACTCCCCCCCACCCATGGTTATCAATGACATCACCTGGTCCCCTTAGCGAGGAGGAGAAGTGCCTAGTGATCAAAGCCTTAGCTCCACAGGACCCAGCAGTTACTGAAGCTGTGGATGTCATCCTTGCCACCTGCGAAGTGTCCTACTTTGATGCCCTCAACTGCAAACAGACGCAGCAACACGCCTCCTGTCGTATCGTGAGGGACAGCACCTGTGCCACGCCCACCAGCTCACCCTCGGCTGGGGAGATAGAGCTCCACAGGGTACGCTGTGAAGTGGCAGACTCCCTGGGGCAGGCCAATCGCCTGGCACAGGTGGGTGACATCCCAGCAGCACAACAGGTCCTCAGGGTGGCAAAGGCCAAGGTGCAGAAGTGTGTGGCGTTTGCTAACCCCCTGGTGAACGGCCTCCTGGAGACTGTAGACCAGTCCATGGATGGACTGAAGAGTGCCGATACATACCAGGGACACGGCAAAGCTGTCCTTGCTACCAGAGCAGCTGCACACTGGCAGCAAAGGTCCAACGTGAGCCAGTACACTTACACACCTGAAGGGGGCACAGCCACAACAACGTCTTCTGAAGCACCTTACAGAAGTAAGGTCAAGTCTGAAATGTTACTCAAACATAAGAGGAAATAAACAAGTTGCTTTGATTTGCATGTGTCCTTGATGCAAGCCAAGTCTTAGTTGGTGTATGTGTGTGTTATTTAAAAAAAATAAATCCTATTCACGATTATAAGAATGCAGCATTATCTGTAGCAACTATGCCGTAAATTAACCAGCTATTTCACCCACTCAAGAAACATGTGGAACAACTGTTGTCATGGTGACTTGACTGACATTACGCAGATGGCAACAGACATACAAAAATACAGAGGAAAAAAATAGTCAGCAAAAAAAAGGAAGTGGGGAAGGACAAACAATATGAAGAACTGAGACATATATTGGAAGAGAGATGAACAGCAGCATGATTCAAGAACTGATACTAATGAGATGGGACGGGCTGCCTTGACTGTTGGAAGTACGTGCTGTGAGAAAAGAGAACACCTATTATAAACACATCAGCTGCATCTGTAATCCATAGCCAGTTAACCTTTCTTACACCATAGCCAGCTAACCCTCCTTACACCATAGCCAGCTAACCTTCCTTACACCATAGCCAGCTAACCCTCCTTACACCATAGCCAGCTAACCTTCCTTACACCATAGCCAGCTAACCTTCCTTACAACAAAGCCAGCTAACCCTCCTTACACCATAACCAGCTAACCCTCCTTACAACATAGCCAGTTAACCTTCCTTACAACATAGCCAGCTAACCCTCCTTACACCATAGCCAGCTAACCCTCCTTACACCATAGCCAGCTAACCCTCCTTACCTTCCTTCTCCTTTCTTCTGGCTGTTCTCTTCCGACGATCAAGGTATGTCACTTCAGCCTTTAAATCTTGCCATCGTTTCTGGAGCTCTCTGATACGCTCCTGGATGACCACGATCCTCTCACTGTTGGTCATCTGCATTAGTGACGCTGGGATAGTGTGGAGGGAGTGTGAGAAGGGACAATGTGGAGGGAGGGCGGAGAGGGGCAGTATGGAGGGAGTGTGGGGGAGGGTGGAGAGGGACAGTGTGGGGGGAAGGTGTGGAGATCAGCTACTTTACCCAACTAAACACCTCCATCTATCAACCACACAGATCAGCCATTGATACAAGCCATCCTCCTCCATCATACCACACTACCAACAGACCCTCACATTATCAGCCCCCTCCCATCACCACCAGCCCCTCCCATCACCACTAGCCCCCTCACATCACTACCAGGCCACCACATCACCAACTTCTCACATCACCACCAGGCCCCCTCAAATCACCACCAGCCCCCTCAAATCACCACCAGCCCCCTCGAATCACCACCAGCCCCCTCACATCACAACCAGGCCCCCCACATCACCACCAGCCCCCTCACATCATCACCAGGCCCCCACATCACCACCAGCCCCCTCACATCACCACCAACACGTTCTCTTGCTTACATGTGTCTACAGAAAAGTTTAGCTCTTCTCTTCGTGCCTTAATTCTCTCCTCATACTCCTCCAAGGTTAGGTCTCTCCACTTTCTCTTCCTCTCTGGAGTGCTGCTGGCCCTCTTAGAGGAAGAAGCTAGGGTGGTAGGTGAGACACCCTTGTCACTGCCTGACTTGCAGCTGCCCTGTGCCTCCTCTGTTGGGTCCTCCTGCTTGCTCGGGGATATGGGAGGGTCAACTGGAGAATTAGTAACTGACATTGGTGGGGAACAACCCGATGGATCTGGATGTATAGAAGAGTTAGAAGAAGAGTTCCTTTCTTGCTCCAACTCCACCTCTTCCTCCTCTTGCATTGCATCATCATCAAATACCTCGTCATCAGCTAACTTCATCTGTCCACATTCCTGCTCCTTCTTCACTTCCGCTTCAACCTCAGCCTCCTCACCTCCCTCCATTGTCACCTTCTTTTCATCATCACTTCCTCTGCCCACCTCTTTGTCTATCTCTTCTTCCAGTTTCACTTTCAACTCCTCCTGAGGTGGCTTCTCCTCAGTGGCTGGTAGTTCTGAAGGGGACACACCATCACACAATCTAGGAGGTTCTTCTGTGGAGGATTCAACTGAACCACATCCAACATGGCCACTATCTTCCCCAGGTGCCTCCAGCTGTTCGGGGCAAACCCCATCATCACCATCACCACCACTTTCTCCACCATCTCCACCTTGGACACTCTCCACATTAACAGCTGAGAGCTTTGTCTCCATCACTTTAGCCCCAACACGTGAACCAATATCCACAGCCTCCTCTGATATGTTTCCTGCAGCTGTAGGTGAATCTGTGCGTGTGTGTGTGTGCGCAGGCCACTAGATGAACACACGCACAATTGTAGTCAGAAGGCACATACTACAATCTGAAGACTCCAAACTGGATGATATTTTCCTGCGTCGGCCAGCCCCACGACCTACACACACCATAACACATCTGAAACATATCTGTTTAACATATATTCCTCTCACCATACCTTTGGCTGATCTCGCACTGCCAGTATTGGGTGTTCCTGCCAACACAGGTGCAGAGGGTGTGGTCACAAGTGTTGCCAGAGCAGTTGGGGGTGTGGCCACTGCAGCACTGTCTTTGGCAACAGACTCCTCCATCTGAGGAGAATCAGCTGTGCCAGGTCCCTTCCCTCTCTTCCCACCATTACCCCCTCCCGCCTGGTTCTTAGTCTTCTGGTTCAACTTCGTGGTGCCTCTTGAGGTAAGGGAGGAGGAAGAGGACGAGGACGGGCTGGACAGCTTTCCTGCTATTCGTGTCTCATCCACCCACTCATCATATCTGTGGAGACAGTTAATGTGAACTGAAGGTGATTGTACCACCCACACACCCGACCTTGTGTTCCATCCACTGTAATGCACTAGGTACTCCTTCTGGTCAGACTCCACCACCTTGTCCACACCTATGATCTTAGCCTCATAAGTCAGCTGCTGCTTCCCTTTGCCATACCACACAAGGACTCTGTTCCCTTCCTCATAGCCCGTCTTGCTAGGCTCCACCCCATCCATCGCCACAGGGACGTGACGTTCTTCAGTGTCATCACCGTTAGAACTGCTACTTTCCACCTGTGTAGTGTTCATGAGTGCGCACGTATGTTGTGTGTGTGCATGTGCAAGTGATGGAATATTGTGCAGGAGAGTGTAGACATGATGCTGCCCGTGCCACAAGACCCACCCAAACAACTAGTCATGACAGCCCCACCACTACACCCACCTGCCAATCATCTTGATCTAATTCCGGCACTCTCTTCTCAGTCCTGGGACTACTGCCAGACGACACTGCCCCTAACACCTTTTCCTTCTCATCACCAGCTTTATCAACTTCAGATGAATTATCCACCTTATCACTTGCACATATAGAAGTCTTACTAAGAAGCTTTCTCAATGGCTTCACTGTTGTGGGTGTGGCCTGTTTCTCTTCCCCCTTGGAGGTCTGCTTATCCTCCACCTTAGGGATCGGCTTATCTCCCCCCTTGGGGGTGCGCTTATTTTCCCCCTTGGGGGTCTGCTTATCTTCCCCCTTGAGTGTCTGCTTATCTTCACCTTTGGGGGTCCGCTTATCCTCCCCTTTAGAGGTCCGCTTATCCTCCCCCTTGGGGGTCCGCTTTTCCTCCCCCTTGGGGGTCCGCTTATCCTCCCCCTTGGGGGTCTGTTTTTCCTCCCCCTTGGGGGTCTGCTTTTCCTCCCCCTTGGGAGTCCGCCTTTCCTCCCCCTTGGGGGTCCGCTTATCTTCCGCCTTAGGGGTCTGCTTTTCCTCCCCCTCCTCCTCACTTTCCTCTGCTGTCTCTGAAGCCATGTTGGTATGGCTGCTCTTCCTCCTGAGAGGAGTGTCCCTGGGTCCCCTACCCTTGCCTTTCTCAAACATTTCAAATCCATACAGGTACCTTCATAGGGAAAGAGAGCAACACACTCACATCCCAGCAGGTAAGGGGGGGGATGGGGAGGGAAGAGGGAACACACCTACATCCCAGCAGGTAAGGGGGGGAGGAGGGAAACGGGCAACACACTCACATCCCAGCAGGTAAGGGGGGGGAGGAGGGAAACGGGCAACACACTCACATCCCAGCAGGTAAGGGGGGGAGGAGGGAAACGGGCAACACACTCACATCCCAGCAGGTAAGGGGGGGGGGAGGAGGGAAACGGGCAACACACTCACATCCCAGCAGATAAGGGGGGGAGGAGGGAAACGGGCAACACACTCCTATCCCAGCAGGTAAGGGGGGGGGAGGAGGGAAGAGGGCAACACACTCACATCCCAGCAGGTAAGGGGGGGGGGGGGGGGGGGAGGGGAGATTTATGCAATAGTCACTATGACAACCCATACTGCCACCACAGCTCACTTCTTGTAAGCCATTCTAATAGCTGTTGATGATGTAATGGCATCAGAGGTGAAGCCCATCTGTAGCAATATTGAATGCCACTTCATCTCCTGGGTCACTTTGTCCATCCCACCATTGTCCTTCATAAGGGCGTACAGCTTGTAGAGATCCAAAGGGCTGGGGCCAAGCACAGGCTGCTCTGGGTATGAAATCCCTACAGCAGAGAACAACATCCAATTATCACCTCAGCACACATGTGTTATGAGGATATGTGAGATATGAGGGTATGTGAGATATGAGGGTATGTGAGATATGAGGGTATGTGAGATATGAGGGTGTGTGAGATATGAGGGTGTGTGAGATATGAGGGTGTGTGAGATATGAGGGTGTGTGAGATATGAGGGTGTGTGAGATATGAGGGTGTGTGAGAGATGAGGGTGTGTGAGATATGAGGGTGTGTGAGATATGAGGGTATGTGAGATATGAGGGTATGTGAGATATGAGGGTGTGTGAGATATGAGGGTGTGTGAGATATGAAGGTATGTGAGATATGAAGGTATGTGAGATATGAGGGTGTGTTAGATATGAGGGTGTGTGAGAGATGAGGGTGTGTGAGATATGAGGGTGTGTGAGATATGAAGGTATGTGAGATATGAGGGTGTGTGAGATATGAGGGTGTGAGAGATGAGGGTGTGTGAGATATGAGGGTGTGTGAGATATGAGGGTATGTGAGATATGAGGGTATGTGAGATATGAGGGTGTGTTAGATATGAGGGTGTGTGAGAGATGAGGGTGTGTGAGTGATGAGGGTGTGTGAGATATGATGGTGTGTTAGATATGATGGTGTGTTAGATATGAGGGTGTGTGAGAGATGAGGGTGTGTGAGTGATGAGGGTGTGTGAGTGATGAGGTGTGTGAGAGATGAGGGTATGCAGCATGACAGGGAATTGGTTGTGTGTACAACATTTGCAGCTGATTTAATTAGTGCGTAAAGACATGTCCCATTTTACACACTTGTGCACACGCCTCTCCCCCCACATTCGGACTGTGGCCATACCCCTCTTACCTTTGCTGTCACAATATGTTTTCAGCTTGTTCTTAAATTGCTCCTTTTTTGCCATTAGCTCCTCCCCCTCAGGCTCCTCCCCTTCCTCATGAAGGAGGCCATCAGGAGATGACTGCACCGTGGAGGGAGTGTTCCATGATGACCACACCCACATCCAACCCTTAACGTACTATGGCACTGTTCTTATCGAAGATATCCATGTCCCATGGCAGTTCCCCAGTGTCCAAGTAGGCCATTGCTCTTTCAATAGCTGTTGAGATCAAAACCAAGATGTAACACACCATTGAAAGCACGATGACTTTAATACAATAAAGTGCTACTTAACCAATGAACTTAACCAATAATCCTAACACTAACTTAATCTAGACTTGCTCCATAATTACAATGCTCAAGCAGCGTGATCTCGGATGAAAAATACTTCAGTGATGGACAACGGTTACATATGCACATTAGTCCATAAGTTCCATTCAGAAGCACACAATATTAATAATGTGTAATTAACTAATGATTAATGTGTGCACGTTGTGCCATCCATGTTTTAAGAGAGATAGGAAGGGTGAGGGTGTGGCTGTTGCCTTGGTTACAACATCCACCCATTAAGTGCACAAACAAAAACATGGTACCACTTATAGTGAATCCTCACGCATCATTGGGTGTGGTACAGGATGAGAATTTGTGGTATGGGGTTTAAGACCAACTATTTTACACCACCACAGCTAGCATACACCACACCCCTCAACTAAGCCCAACAAACAAAACAACCAACCAAAAACAAACACTACTCACAAGGTTTGTCCAAGTACATAGCTTGTATCTCTCCCTCCAGCATGCTTTGCAAAGGTTCCTTGTCAGGGGCGAAGTCGTGTAAGTCTTCTTTGGGCACTGCATAGCTAGGGGGAACAGCGGGGCAAGGTTAAGGACATGAGGCTCACAGGGTTAACCTTACAATCTTCCATCTTTGAAAGACCGTATGCAGAG
Source organism: Eunapius fragilis (assembly GCA_963681505.1). Taxonomy (NCBI): domain Eukaryota; kingdom Metazoa; phylum Porifera; class Demospongiae; order Spongillida; family Spongillidae; genus Eunapius; species Eunapius fragilis. The sequence continues at coordinate 485,199 of OY811987.1, read as the reverse complement.
CTTGTCAGATGTCAGCTCAGATTCCTCCAGATAGTGAGTGGGGACCACCTGCAAGGCAAAAGTCATCACCTCCCTCCCTCACATCCCCTCCACTCATGTCCTCTCCCTCACATCCCCTCCACTCATGTCCTCTCCCTCACATCCCCTCCACTCATGTCCTCTCCCTCACATCCCCTCCACTCATGTCCTCTCCCTCACATCCCCTCCACTCATGTCCTCTCCCTCACATCCCCTCCACTCATGTCCTCTCCCTCACATCCCTCCACTCATGTCCTATCCCTCACATCCCCTTCTCTCCCTCACATCCCTCCACTCGTGTCCTCTCCCTCATATCCCCTTCTCTCCCCTCACATCCCCTCCACTCATGTCCTCTCCCTCACATCCCCTCCACTCATGTTCTCTCCCCTCACATCCCCTTCTCTCCCCTCACCTCCCTCCCTCACATCCCCTCCACTCATGTCCTCTCCCTCACATCCCTCCACTCATGTCCTCTCCCTCATATCCCCTTCTCTCCCCTCACATCCTCTTCTCTCCCCTCTCAAAGGTCTTACCACAGCAGGGAGCCAGCTGGATCTTCTCCGGTCATTCTCCAAGAACACGGTCTTACCCACAGGGAAGTCAGGAGGGTAAGAGGAGCCCTTGACCCTCTTGGTCCCACCATCATCTTCTGCATGAGGACCCAGGCTGTTGCGATGTCTCTTCCGACCAATCTTCACCTATATGCCCATGGAAGGGTCAGTCATATACCCCATGGAATCATATACCCCCATGGAAGAGTCATATACCCCATGGAATCATATACCCCCATGGAAGAGTCATATACCCCCATGGAAGAGTCATATACCCCATGGAAGAATTGGTGCATTGGGGGAGGGGTGTCACCCCTCCCCCAATGCACCAATTATTGTAGTAAGCAAGTATGCAGCAGGGTCCATTAATGTTTGGTGCTGCATAACAACCCTCTCTTCTTCCTCTGCTCCCACTTTCCCTCCCCTCCCACATAAACATAAACAACCATACTCACAAACAAAGCACACACCTGCACTGGGGTGCCAAAATTTTCTGGGTCAGTCAGTGGGAGATGGTTAAGTGTCTATAGAAAGCGATAATTGTTACTATGGTAACAACCAAACAAACAAGTGCGATTGGTTTACCTCACTCTCATCAAAGTGCCTTGCCCCTTTCAGGCAAAGTGATGAACGTCTAAGTGTCCTTTCATCACCATCATCAAACACTGGGACATAGTACAGATGAACAGGTAGTAGGAGAGGGAGGAGAGAGGGGAGGGAGTGGGAGATGGAGGAGAGAGGGGAGGGAGTGGGAGATGGAGAGAGGGGAGGGAGTGGGAGATGGAGAGAGGGGAGGGAGTGGAAGATGGAGGAGGGGAGGGAGTGGGAGATGGAGGAGAGAGGGGAGGGAGTGGGAGATGGAGAAGAGGGAGTAGGAGATGGAGGAGAGAGGGGAGGGAGTGGGAGATGGAGAGAGGGGAGTGGGAGATGGAGGAGAGAGGGGAGGGAGTGGGAGATGGAGGAGAGAGGGGAGGGAGTGGGAGATGGAGGAGAGAGGGAGGGAGTGGGAGATGGAGGAGAGAGGGGAGGGAGTGGGAGATGGAGGAGAGAAGGGAGGGAGTGGGAGATGGAGGAGAGAGGGGTGAAGGGGATTGAGGAGATGAGGGAGGCAGTACAGAGGGAAGAAGGGGATGAAGGACAGGAGGCAGTAGGAGATGGAGAGGAGAGGAGTAAGAGAGGGAAGGAAGTTGTGTAACAGCAGCAACAGGGTATGAAGTGAAATGAGGGTAGTCCTAATCCAATATGCCCGACCCCCATTAATGTATCAGCTAACCAACAGTGTACGTAGTGTTGTCCATCAATCTGATGATTGTCGCTGGCTGGTAGATGCCATCTGTTTGCCTCACCTCTACCTGAGAATTGGCCTACAGACACAACCAATGAGGGCCAGAAGACAAGAGGCCAAGGGTAAGTAAGTTTCAGTTTTCAATTTCCTTCAGCAATGGTGCTGAAACCATACATGTGTCTTCAGACCATACACATAGCTATTTGGAAAAACACACACACACACACACACACACACACACACACACACACACACATTGCTTATTTTACCTTAAGAGAGCCACGAATCAGATCATGGTTGACAATTGCTGTCTGACCCTTTGAATACGAGACCTGAGAAAGGCACGAACAATTGAAGACAAGTAAGCAATGGAAAATGAACATTGAGCAGGGACATATAGAAAGATGAGGGGAAGATTAAGATAAAGACAGAGAGGTCAGAGAGGTGTAGGGGAGGGGTGGCTCCCTCCCACACCTCTCTTCCTCCCTCCCCCACCCCACCTCCTCCCTCCCTGAGGGAAGGGAGGAAGAGGGAATTCAGAAAGCACAGCATATGAAAGGGTGGTGATAAGCAAGCAGGGGATGAGGGGAGGAGGGACCATTTAAGGGGAGGGGGGGGGGGGGGGGGGGGCCAATAGGCAAGACAAAAGAATAATTTTCAGACACACCACGAAAACATCAGTCCAAACCCACTGTATACGCCCAAACCCGACAGGGCACGCCGCAACACGACACAGCATACCTACCTTGCATTTGACCAGCTTCTTGGCTACTTTGATTGTGGCTTCGCAGAATGCACCACGATACTTCGCGCTGACTTCGGTTCCAACGCTGAGATAGGGCGGATCATCGCTGTGCGCCTGCAGATCAAGGTTAAAGCTATAACGCCTCTCCGTGCTTTATGTAATAGCCATGGTACCCTCGTCACCTCGAGATGTATAGGGGCATACAAACAATCGCTTACAAACCAAACGCTGTTACATAACCAGGCAGGCATGCACGCACGCAAGCACACACATACACACACACAAACATATACACACACACAAACACATACACACACACACGTACACACACACACACACACAGCCGCACACATACAATAGCAAACCAACACAAGAACTACTCGTAAACACATGCTTTCATACACGATTCGTATGATCCGTTCGACCGCGTAATAAGGTTAGCGTAGACAAGAGTTTCCGCTATCCCACTAACGGAGGAAACTTACGAACCACAAGGGCCTTACCATCGCCTTCCTTGGGCGGTACGTCCACTCGGCCGATCGTATAAAATGGCTGTTGCCTCGTCGGGATATAAACCACCACCAAATGGAACACACCTGTGACCCTCCACCTCTTTCTTTAACTTTACAATTTGCGCACGCCCCTCAGGTCGCACGTGAGTAGCAACAAAGCGGGTAAATTTTTCAAGAAAAATCAAAGCTGCACGTGGCATGTGCGTTGGCACGTGACTAGTGTACCGCGGTTTTCTGAGCCACCACTATTACAGTGCAAGAATTAAAGGCAAAGCCCTAAATTTAAAAACAACCACTCCCCTGTCTAAGATATCTACAGTAGAATGGTATAACTTAAATGGATAGGCTTGTAAGATGGAACTTGCAGTACATGTATAGATTCTCAATTACAACATTATATGATACAACGCTTTAATAGCACCCAGATGTGCCAAAAAAATAGCCCAACGTATGGATCAAACAGATCAGTTAGCTATTTCTGTGTACTGGATCAACCATATAACCATATATACATGGTAACCCAGCATCAGGCTGTACTGTCTCTAATAGCCACTCAGGAGATAAGATGGAGATACCATCTTACACCCATATACCCACCCATCTTGTACCATGAGATGATCACAAATCCAGAGGTCCCAACAGTTCTGGGATTATTCTCATCTCAGTGGGAGATATTACATTACATGACTGTAGGTGAACCTATCTGCACATCCCCTCCAACTGGTAATGGAGGACAGCAGAATGGGCCCCTCATTGGACATCACATGGCTTCTGATCACAGAACACACACATACCTTCACAGCTTGCAACGTGAGTATGCTGTTCTCAGCACTTAATTCCATATGTGATTCAATGGTTGACACCTATACACAAAAGGTAGCATCAATTAAACTATGGCAGTCTTCTAGTGCACTACCCATGGTCTTCCCAAAAAAAAAAAGTTCCAACTAAACAACGAGGGGGAAGGTCAAAAATATAACATGCCGTTTTTGTTTTAAAGTTTGGAAATAACATCCATCTCACGCAAACACTCAAACGTGTACGTTTAGCGCCATATACGCACGCACCAACACAGCACGCACACACACACGCGCACACGCACACACACACACACACACACACACACACACACACACACATCAGTAAATGAGCGCGAATAATATGAACAGCTGGTCCGCGCTAAAAATACTTTTTCTTTAAAGGCATATGGCTGCAGGTGGCTTAGCTGCTGTCTGCGGCGAGGCAAGTTACGCAACCAGCTAACTTACTGGTACGTATATCCTGGTCTCTTCAACAGGTCGTCGAGAGCGTATTGACCTTTCTCCGACTTAAAGCGTGCCTATTAAGGCGGCCAAAGGTGCGTATATCCAACGTCCTTACACTGCGTTGCCTCCACGACGAGACTCAAGAACTGTGCTGCCAGTTTGAAGGCATGTGAACCCGTGGCAGAATAAATCCGTTGATCTGAGTATCCATTACTCAGTCTCAGCTACTGACCTGAGCGAGTTCAATGTGGACGGTAGACGTTTCCTAAGCGACCTCTGTACGTACCCGTATAAATTTACACGTCACTGTTGTAACCGCCGCCTGTACACGCCTTAGATAAAAACAGCCGATATCTGCCGCATGCAGTCTCCCGGAGCTGTAAATCGTCAATAAGGTTTGTTACGCGGGCTGATGGGGCTGATGCCTCGTGCATTGAACTCCACGCCTGCACGCCTGAGCCCATTCTGGTCGAGTCACTGGCTTGCATCCCAGCTGGCTCCACATCGGAAGGGTTCCAGTTGTCGTTCTTTGTAAGCCTCCATCACGTTGTCCACCTGCCAGCTGGCATATGAAGTTGATCAACTCCAACAACTGCCTGTAGATTCACGTGTGTGAAGGCACTCTGCTATCAGAGGCAAAGGCACTCTTGTCCTGGCTCCATCTTTTACACATAGTCAACCCAGATGTAAGTTTGCTTATGTTAACTGTATGGAAAGGAAGGGGGGGGGAGAAGCCATATGGTAAAGTCATGTGATTTGAAGCCTATGTCATGTGACTCAACAAAATTATAGCTGGTATGAGGAGTGAGAAGGGTAATTCTATTTAAAGCATGGCACAATACATGCATTCCAAATATGTAGCGCCTAATTGAATACGCTATGCACACTGTTGCTAATTTTACAATACACTTGGGACATTGGTGGTGGGTGTGTCCTTATTGGGACTGCTACAATACACTTGGGACGTTGGTGGAGGGTGTGTCCTTATTGGGACTGCTACAATACACTTGGGACGTCGGTGGTGGGTGTGTCCTTATTGGGACTGCTACAATACACTTGGGACATTGGTGGTGGGTGTGTCCTTATTGGGACTGCTACAATACACTTGGGACGTTGGTGGTGGGTGTGTCCTTATTGGGACTGCTACAATACACTTGGGACGTTGGTGGTGGGTGTGTCCTTATTGGGACTGCTAGTCATCACTTATGCCCAGCCTACATGAATCATGGTGTACTGTGTTCTGGTATGCTATGTTCTGTGTTCTCTACTTACCTACTGGTTAAGCATAAGATGACTAGCCAATCAAATGTGCAGGTTCCTCTCTCTCTTCCTCTCCCTCTCCCCTCCCTCTCCCCCTCCCCTCCATCTTCCCACCCCTTCCCTCCTCCCCTCCATCTTCCCTCCCTCTCCCCTCCCTCTCCCCTCCCTATCCATCCCCTCCCTCCCCCTCCCTCACCCTCTTTCTCTCTTAAAGGTTTGCGTGAGCTTTCGTCAGTCACCAGCTTCTCTCAATCCCCAATCATTAATAAACTCACCATCAGAGTCTGCTGTCAAAACAGAGGAAGAGATATGTTTTGGGAGGGAGAGCTATCAGACAGTGAGAGCATTTCGTGTGGCTTTGGGCATCCATAACTACTGCACACTGTAAGTGTATACACATCCATTGGAATTTCTGGTATGAGGCAATGGTAGCACTTTAGAATAGGTTAATATATTGAGTTAGTATGCTTGGAGTTAAGTTAATGCAACAATGGGTTAGGTTAATATACTGGGTTAGAATGCTTGGAGTTAAGTTATTGCAACAATGGGTTAGGTTAATCTATTAGGTTAGTATGCTTTGAGTTAAGTTAGTACAACTAGGTTAATGTATTTAGGCTAGTATGACTTTGGGGTTATGTTAATACAATAAAAAGTGAGTTAGGTTAGTATGAAGGATAATGGTTATGTTAGCATAAGCATTGGGTCAGTGTTGGGTTGCTGATGGTATGTCCAGGTGACTAGCTCTTTCTGCAACAGGTCCAACCAACTGCAAGTCCCCACAAAAAGGATGCGCTTCTTTCGAGGATCTATCCACCACCTCCACAGTGCTAACCATGGTGACTTGACACTGTACTGCAGTGCTGCCCTGACCCCCCATGTGAGGCATCAGGGTAGAAAGGTCCTAGCTAACAGGACATGTGGCACTCTCCACGTATCCTTGGAGCTGCAAAGCTCATTTGTGGTGGGGTGGGGTGTGGTTTTAGGTGAGAAGGTGTGGCTGGTATGCATGCCCTCGTCATGTGTGGTTCAGTCAGTAGTGACAAAGACAAGATCAGTGGGTGGATGGGTGGGATGGGGGGGGGGGGGGGGGGAGCAAATTGCATATTGTTGCCTCCCTTCCCCCATAATTTAGAGTACATAGCCACATCAGAAGTTTTAATTGCCCCCTCTAAGTTTTTCACCTGATCTTTTGCCTTCCTTATGGTTTATTTTTTCTTCATGAAATCCTGTCAGATGTCCTCCTGAGGAGTGTGTATGTGCTTGTATGTGTGTGTATGTGTGATATGTGTGTATGTGACATGTGTGTGCATGTGACATGTGTGTGTATGTATTTCAAGACAATTGCACTTTTTGCCTTGACTGCTTTGCCCCCACGATATCTGTGTTCAGTCCTACATGTGCCCCCCTCCCACTGTCCAATGCTTCCCTCATTTCTGATGCTACTTCACTGGTACAGTGGAGTGACTACGGCTTGAAAGTGTCTGGACCTAAGACTACAACTACTGGTAAAATGACGTTTGGAACACATGCAGTTAGTATAAATGGCTGCTCCCCCACCTTCATAAAGGAGTCAGCATTGCTCTTGAGATCACTGACTGCCGTGACAACAGAACGCATCCCAGTACCTCTGGGATCTTGCATCTGTTAGTGTTCCTTGAGGCGGAGGCCCCTCCTCCTCCTCCTCTTCCTGTCACTGCAGACTGTGAGGACCGGTGGACTTACGTCACGAAATCAGCTGCCCAACTCAGACAGAACTTCAGCAGTCTCCTCACACACCACAAAGCCAAATTCCACCAGGCATCCCACTCTGCTCTCGATAAGATCCTTCACAACTACAAGAAATGTGAAAAGGTTTGGTGGTCATAGAACACTGCAAGCCAACTACTGGTATAACTTTGGTATAAACACACTAAATAGAATTATGTGTGTTTATACCAAAGTTATACCTTAGTTATACAAGTTATAGTTTAGTTATACAAGTTATACAAGTTATACAAGTTATTACCTTAGTTATACAATAACCACGGTTGGCCTGCGGTGGAAGTAGATTCTTCTGACCACACCTCCTGTCTTTGCAGACCCATTTGGCAGCCACACAGGCCATCCAGGAAGTATCGGAGGCAGTGGCAGGCATCATAGGCAACAGTGAGAGAACTGATCTACAGATCATGTGTGCCCAACTGCTGGAAAATCAACAACTGGTAAGTTACACTACCATGCATAAAGAGCAAGTCTTCCTTTTGGTAAGCCTGCTTTAATCCCTTTCTTTTTCTCTGAGAGGTCTCGAATAATCCTCATTTTAGCTGGGAAGCCTGTATCAAGGATAAGCTTTGGTCCTTGGGAACGCAGCTGGGTTTAATGATGACATCATCAGTGATCTCTTCACCAGAGGTAGGTAGTCTCCAAGTGAAGCCTTTGTTCAAACTCTGACTTTTTTTCCAAAGGAACCATTGGTACCTGGTGTTGCAGAAGGTATGTATAGTAGGGTTTTGATAATTATAAAGATATCATCTCAATATATTGATGTTACCAAACAATTAGATGCACTAACAGAAGCCCCAACCTTTGTAGAAGGCCCTAGTTCCAAACCTGTTTTTGCCCTTGCTGGACTTGTAAGTGCTGCATCTGTTCAAAGTTCTGGGTCACCTTTTGAGTGGAGCTCTGTTCAACACGCTGTGTCTGGAGTCATAGAACAGACTACTATTGCTGCTGCTGCAACTACTGTTACTACTGGGCTCAGGTATGATATGTTACTACTGGGCTCAGGTATGATATGTTACTACTGGGCTCAGGTATGATATGTTACTACTGGGCTCAGGTATGATATGGTAGTACTGGGCTCAGGTATGATATGGTAGTACTGGGCTCAGGTATGATATGGTAGTACTGGGCTCAGGTATGATATGGTACTACTGGGCTCAGGTATGATATGGTAGTACTGGGCTCAGGTATGATATGGTAGTACTGGGCTCAGGTATGATATGGTACTACTGGGCTCAGGTATGATATGGTAGTACTGGGCTCAGGTATGATATGGTAGTACTGGGCTCAGGTATGATATGGTAGTACTGGGCTCAGGTATGATATGGTACTACTGGGCTCAGGTATGATATGGTAGTACTGGGCTCAGGTATGATATGGTAGTACTGGGCTCAGGTATGATATGGTACTACTGGGCTCAGGTATGATATGGTAGTACTGGGCTCAGGTATGATATGGTAGTACTGGGCTCAGGTATGATATGGTACTACTGGGCTCAGGTATGTATGGTAGTACTGGGCTCAGGTATGATGGGTTCTGTGATGAATAATCATCTTATGGCACAACATAGCAATGATGATGATGATGGTGGGTACAGAGAGGACAGTGCAAGGGATATTGACTGGAGCACAAAGCAGGAAGGCTCGAGGGCACAAAGACAAGACCTGGGCTGGGACAAGGACCAGGAAGGTTCGAGAGGCACTATTAGCAATGTGGAAGGCTTCAGTTGTGCTGGAGGTGAACATTCTTGGAACGGGCAAGATACGGATGGTTTTAGTGATATCATGGAAGAACATTATAGTGAAACTGCCAAGGATTTCAGTGGTACTGGGGAGGAGGAAGATTTCAGTGGTGCTGGGGAGGAGGAAGATTTCAGTGATGCTGGAGTGGAGGAAAATTTCAGTGGTGCTGGGGAGGAGGAAGATTTCAGTGGTGCTGGGGAGGAGGAAGATTTCAGTGATGCTGGAGTGGAGGAAAATTTCAGTGATGCTGGGGAGGAGGAAGATTTCAGTGATGCTGGAGTGGAGAAAATTTTCAGTGGTACTGAGGAGGAAGATTTCAGTGATGCTGGAATGGAGGAAAATTTAAGTGATGCTGGGGAGGAGGAAGACTTCAGTGGTGCTGGGGAGGAGGAAGATTTTGGTGGTCCTGGGAAGGAGGAAGGTTTTGGTGGTCCTGGGAAGGAGGAAGGTTTTAGTGGTCCTGGGGAGGAGGAAAGTTTTGGGGAGGAAATTTTCAGTACTGAAGATGAAGAAACCTTTTTCAGCATTGAGGATTTCTCTGATAATGAAGGCTTAGGTGTTAATGGAAATGAGACTGGCTTTGGTGGAGACAAAGAATACAGAAACAGTAAAGACAATGGTGGAGGTTTGGATTTTAGAACCAAGCAAGAAAATGACACTACAAAAGAGCTTTGTAGTATAGCTGTTGAAAATGTCTATGCATCAAACAATGCAGTGACCATGGCTATTCACAAGCCAACACCACCTCCTGCTCACTCAGCAGATAATGTAACATCACAGGAGTATGAGCCCTGTTCAATGAATTCAGATGAAGATGCTGCTGGCCTTAGTGACGCTGAATGGGATGGCATTAGTGATGCATAACACTCACTCAGCAGATGACAGGGTTAATTCCATTCACTTCTCCGCCCCCTCCCCCCCACCCCCTCCGCTCCACTATGATTTTGGCTTTGCAGTGATACTTATTTCCCATTATAAATTTTTACTGCAGATCAAACATGTAGTCACACACACACAAGCACATGAACACAACAATGAATCAGAAGCTTATGCTTAATCCTAATGCTTGGGTGGCTAAACCGAGAACTGACCCAAACAAAGAACTCCACACAACAATCCAGTCTAAATGTGGCAACAAAAGTCTTCTCATCTGGGAGCCTATCCTGTCCTCAGTGAGCTCCTTTACCCTCCAGCTGAGATAGTGGTCCATCTCCTCACGAAAGCGTGGAATATCCACGCCCTAAAGATACACAATGACACAGGTGCACAATATGAGGTCAAATGCTTCTCACGCGTACATACAATACACGCATACATAATACACACACATGTTCACACATGTATGCACACACTTTCCCACAGACGTACACAAATGCATGCACACACTAACCCATCCATGGGGGCATACCTTAGCTATACTGTACTCTGCCCTGTTCCCAGCAGCAAGCGTGGTTGCCTCAGCGCATAAGGATAAGATTGCTGGCTTTACCATAGGTTTGAGTGATTCTTTTGAGACCCCGAGAACACTTAGATAGTACTCATCAGGACCTGCAAAAATTGCATTCAGTTTTTTCTCAATGAGTTGCTCCGCCTCTTCCCTGTTTAGCGCTTGAATGACGCTCTCTGCCACCTGGACCGAGGTCTGGAACTGCTTAGCCTTTGAAGCGACGTAGTCCTCCAGCACATGCGTCTCGAACAGCATTTGCAGCACAACCAGCTGAATGATGTTTCTAATTCCCTTATGCCGGCGGTAGAACACGCTGGAAAAATATTAAAACAGTGTGAAGTACGTACAGAAACGGAGAAAACTGAAATCCGTACCCACTTCCTATTACTAGAGGAATCTTGTACAGGAGCATAAGTATCCCTATCGTACTTATTCCTCCACAGAACAGTCCAAACAGACCGGCCAACAGGACGTAACCCGCCACCTGGGAGGTCGGGTAGTTGGGGGTCTGTCTTACTCCACTGTCAATTGAAATTATGATAATGCCGATAACCATCACTGAAAACGTTGCAAAAAGGCTCAGCACGGCTTTGCTGCAGCAAACACTGGCACAGCTCCTTAGTTTACTTGTTTCATTCTCGGGGCCTGTGAATATATTTCTGTTTAGATCCTGCAGTATGGCTCTTTCCTCTTCATTTAGTAAGGCTTCCTACGGTATAAGTTATTAATAAAGTGTTGCAGTGTTGGGTATTTGTTAAATTGTACATGTACCTCTAAGGTCGAAGAGTGCGGTCGTCGGTGATTTCTCGTCCGTATGTTTCGAGCCATTAATTACATTATGCCACGCCCTATGATGTTATACATCACGTGGACGATAGATATTGATAGATCACACGACAGAGCATCGTTGACAAGGCTCGTTTGTGAAGTGCCGTTCTTCATCACCTTTTAGTAGCGTTTACCGGTAAGACTGACCGCGCAGTGTTTCTACATTATATGTCGGTTCTTTTTAACTGGTTTGCTTCATTCTTTTAATATTTAGGATACTGTATCTTCTGCTGAAGAGAAATTGAGACCACAAAAAGGTGTATATGTCTTTCCTCAGCTCTGAAAGGGAGTTGTATGGTGAGCGACCATATGGTCTTCATTTCGTTTTATGCAACTGTCGTGGTAACCAACATATGTTCCTTCCTACAGGCATGTTGTTGGCTTTCTATGCGTTTTCAAAGCGCGAAAGTTCAAATATAGACTCGGGGACAACAAACGCCTCTTCCAACGTCCATTTTACTTATATGAACGATACCAAAGTCGAACAGTCTTTTCCTCCTACAATCATTAATATCTAGTTACAGAACAAAAGAAAGGACGAAATGGCTCTGATAAACGTTAATCGCGGAACCAGCGACATGTTCTACAGATACAAGATGCCAGTCCTTATTGCGAAGGTAAGAGTATATAATGCGTGTCCACGTTGTGCTAGGCCAATTGGTTCTAGGTCGAAGGAAAGGGTAACGGCATCAAGACAGTTGTCGTTAACATGGTGGAGATCGGCAAGGCACTTAACCGACCAGCGTCTTGTAAGCCCTTCTGACGAATTCTACCTGTGGCATTTTAAAGTGCATATTTCTTCCACCGCAAGTCCCGTGCAAGTATTTTGGGTGTGAGTTGGGGGCGCAGACCCAGATGGATGATAAGAAGGGCCGGTACGTTGTGAACGGCGCTCACGAGGGCATTAGGCTACAGGAACTGCTAGATGGCTTCATCAAGAAATTTGTGCTGTGCCCAGAGTGTGAGAATCCTGAGACAGAGCTGGTAAGTGTACTGTTGGTGTCTTTGAATGTTGTGTGTGTGTGTGTGTGTGTGTGTGTGTGTGTGTGTGTGTGCAGGGTAGTGAGCTAGCTACTCTTATCATTTTGCCTACCTTTAGGTGGTTCAGACTGCAAAAAGCAGGATTTTGCAAGTTTGCAAAGCCTGTGGTCACCATGGTGTCATAGATGCAAGGCACAAGCTTAGTACGTTCATTTTGAAGAACCCAACACACACAGAGGACTCTTCAAAGACCAAAAAGCAAGTTCCAAATGTCCTTCAAATGTAGACAAAATACAACCAGCTGCTGTTTTTGTTTAATTTGCAGAGAGAAAGACAAGAAGTCACGAAAACATGGCAAAGCAAAGGCTGACGGTAATGGATCATCATCTCCGCCCCCTGATGATGATGGCTTGGACGGGCCACCACATGCTATGGTAAGCTTTGGTGACATCATAAAACATTGCCGGAAGTGAATCAGTACTGTGTGTTGATGTTGGCAGAATGGGAAGGACAAAGAGGAAGATGATGGAGAGGACTGGAGTGTAGACACCAGCAAGGAGGCAGTAAAGGCCAGAATAGAGGGACTTACTGAAGGTGTTGCTACACTGACCTTGACTGATGATCTGGAGAAGAAAGAGCATGAACGTTTAAACATGTTCTTCAAGTTCGTGGAGGTACAACTGTGTGTGTTTGGTATCAGCTACTCAATCTGGTTATGTTCACAGGACATAAAGCAGAAGGGTGGGGTTGCAGCAGTAGCAGGATCTTTCAACAAAATCAAAGGGGAGGCTGAAAGGCTGGAGGTGATGGACAAGGCTGCTGGAATCCTTGCTGAACTGTTGTACACAGAAAAGCTGTTAACCCAGATTAAAGAGTATCGTCCCATCATGGTTCCTGTGAGTGCTAATGGATTTTATAAATAAATAAAAGATTTAGCTTCATTAAAGGGTGAGACCACAACTTATATCCAGTCCTTCTTCCCTTTTTAGTTCGTCTACAACAACAGGAGGGCTCAAAAGAACTTGTTATCTGCGTTTGAACAGCTGGTGGGAACGTGCCATCCAAAGGAACTGCTACCAAAGGTGCCACTCATCCTGAAGGCGTTCTATGACAATGACCTCCTTGAAGAGGAAGCCTTACGGGAGTGGGCGGATAAGGTGAGTAGTACTTACACCCCTGGACCGCCCTAGTTTTGATAAGCACTGCATTTCACAGGCTTCTAAGAAAAATCCCAAAAAGGAGTGGGTTAGTCAGATCTACGAGAAGGCTCAGCCTTTCATCAAGTGGCTGCAAACTGCTGAAGAGGAGTCTAGTGAGGAGGAACAGTTGAGTGAGGAAGAAGAGCTTCCCAAGATATCTGGACAGCAAGCTGAAGGAAAATCATCTTCCAATGAATCAAAATCAAATGATGTTGCTGATGACATCAACATCGATGACATCTAAGTGTATTAGTGCTGCATTTTTTTAAACAAATGCTTAACACACAAGTGTATTGTAACATGCAGCACAACTTTTTATCTGTATTCACAACACTATACTATTGCTATTGGTAAAAACTTTATTTATATACTCTGAGCACAAGTGTGTCTAAACCATTGGTAAATAGGGTTAATATTATGAAGAGCGTTGTAGCAGCTATGTAGTACCATCTCAGGGGACTGAATAGATAAAGACAGTAGAATATGGTGGCATGAAAGGCCATCCACAACACCAAGGTTGTCAGCATGGACAGTTGGGTCCAAGAGCAGCTACCCTCCTGCAAGTATGGAGAGTCAAAATGGCTGTTGGCGTAAAAGTATTTCAACTGCTCCTCTTTCTGCTGCCAACACGCCTTAAGCCACACCTCCAATGATGACTCCTCCAGTGGTAGTTGTGAGGCGGGTACACATGCGCAGTCAAAGTGGATCTCGGTTGGCCAGTGTCCAGTGGCAATGTCAGCCTCATTTTGTGGAATAGCACCGACATAGCCAACGGTCATGTTGTACACAGGTATCGGCTTGCCCCCTTGCCTCAAGGCTTGGATGCAGTGCACAAAACCTTTGGTTCTTGGGTGGAGCACCTGCTCATACTTCTGGAGGCCATGCTCCTCGGCAAATTTGTGGTCTTTGGCTCTGTTGTGCTCTGAGAGGTCTGTGCCTTCTGGGAATATCAGGAGCTGGACTGGGTACTGCTGGGATGTGAAGTAGGCAAGGCTATCGGTCATGTACTTCTCATCGCTGGACCACTTCCGTGATAGGAACATAAACTGAGCTGACTGCATGGCCCAGCCTTTTATAAAGTGGTTAAGAGTAAGAGAGGTTAGGTGTTAACGAACAAAAGACCCCAATCAGCCTCACCAAATATGGGTAGCTTTTTCAGTGACGATTTGAGCATAATTTTGTGTTCCATAAGGCTCCCAAACCTGAGCATATAGCACCATAAGAACAGCCAGTCAAAGCGGGTGCGATGGTTGAGAATAATGATGCAAGGTCCTTCCAAAGGACGCGGGTCTCCCGATATCTTCACTCGTACCCTGAACACCAGTTCTAGATTCGGTCAGGTATCACGGCGACGGGCAGCACAATATGACTAGAATTTGACTTACCAAACAGAGCCTTTAAATATGGTAAGAGAGGCAATGGTGATCGAATTTAGTAGTGAACAGGGGAATATATGCTCACCGGGACGAGGCGAAACCACGCTGCCAAGCTCCAATCGCTAAGCTTTCTATAAAGAGAGACTGAAAACGGAAGGACAGCTATAGTAGGGGTCAACAACCATATCCCCCCAAAGTACGCGACAATGGTAATAATCAAAAGGAAGGCCACACCACGAAACATTATAGGATATTATTTTCTTTTCGGTAGTTAAGCTACACCTTCGTTAGGGTGTGGCCACACTATTATCTCGTGCCCCATACTTTGGGAAAAGAGACCGGTTAGATGAGTGTTAACCACGAAGGCTTTGCTCTTTCCGAGCAAGAAGCTCGAAAGATATCATGGTTCCATCGCCTGACACGACGCGGCATCGGAGTGAAAATTCTGTGTCTGTACACGCTTATGACCATTGTCATGCCTGCTATCTATGTGGGCCCCACTGCTGTCCTTCTCGGATATCTCTGCATAGTAAGGCCGCGAAATGTACAGCGATTCCTTGAATGGGGTTGTGGCAACTGGCTTCATCAAATGGTGGTAAGACTGTGTTTACATTCAAGTTTGGCCTATCTAACGCTTATGTCGCCCCTTTCCCCTACTTCTATGCCTCCGCTGGTGGGTATCACATCGCTCTCTTCTTCGGTGGCGTTCAGTATATTCTAGGTACGTGCAGAAGCGTAATTGCTGGGGGAAAGGAGGGAAGGGGAGTAGAGGGGTGGGGAAGGGGGGAGGGGGGGGGGGGGGGTTGCGTCGCGTGTACGACATATCGCGGCTTCTGGTCACCGAGGCAACGTGGTGTGTGTTTGTGTGTGCGGGTGTCAACGTTGTGGGGCTTCATTCACGCAGAGTACTTCTTGGGCATGCGCGTGAGAACGTTTGGCTTCGATGGGAAGTTCAAGAGAAAGTGTCTGTTCATAATGAACCACCGAACACACATGGACTGGATGTTTTTCTGGGCTGTGGTTGAAAGGCAAGGGGACCTGTCAGGGTGGAAGGCTGTCACGAAAAATGCTATGAAGTCATATCCCTTTGTTGGTAAGGTCAGGTGTTGTGTGACCCAGAGCACCTACCCCAGGCATGTTTATATCTGCACAACACACACACACACACACACACACACATTCTACACAAACC
Organism: Eunapius fragilis; assembly: GCA_963681505.1. Classification (NCBI taxonomy): domain Eukaryota; kingdom Metazoa; phylum Porifera; class Demospongiae; order Spongillida; family Spongillidae; genus Eunapius; species Eunapius fragilis. The sequence continues at coordinate 469,037 of OY811987.1, read as the reverse complement.
ACATTGCACACCTCATGCATGCTTGTTACATCTTGCCCACACACGCACACAAACATGTGCAAGTGCATTCATTGCACATACACATTAAGCTCCCACTTCATGCATTTGCAGGCCTTGATAGATTTGTGTGTACTTTCATTGTGTTAATGTTTTCACGCATGCATATACCATATTATGTATGTGTTTTGTATATACGTATATGCACCAGTGCTGGTGTGTGTGTGTGTGTGTGTGTGTGTGTGTGTGTGTGTGTGTGTGTGTGTGTGTGTGTGTGTGTGTGTGTGCATCGCCACTGAGTGTACACATATACATACGTTACTGTTAGTATTGTACGCACATACGTCCCTATAGGAGTGGCTGTGCAGTACATGAACAACATCTTTGTTTCTCGCAAATGGGAGAGCGATGTGCATGAATTGGAACAGAAGTTAAAGTATTACAACTCTGTTGGCGGGCCACTCCAGCTGCTACTGTTTCCAGAAGGCACAGACTTCAATGCTAAAAGCAAGACCAAGAGTGACGAATATGCAGACAAGAACGGCCTCACCCACTACAACTATTGCCTCCATCCACACTCAACGGGGTTTGTAAATATCATCCAGTCACTTCGCAGGGAGGGTTTGGAGGCAGTGTACGATATCACCATAGGGTTTCCTGATGCACTTCCAAAAACGGAGTTTCACTTTCTGAGAGGTGTCATCCCCAGGGAAATACACTACTACATAAAGGAGCACACGACTGACAGCTTGCCCTCTGGAGACGAGGCCTTGGCATCTTGGTGCACACAAAGGTGGGCAGAAAAGGAAGAGAGGCTGAAGCAGTTCTACACACACAGAGAGTTCTTAGAGACGAGCGAGACTGGGGAGGAGCAGATACGACCTCACGAGGTTGTCACCAAGCACAACATTTTAAACATTTTCTTTGCCCCTCTCTTCTTTATTGGGATGGCAGCGGGCACGGGTTACCTGGCCTATACCAGCAGCTATGTGCTCTGCTATGGTGTCCTCACCATTTTGTGGTCTGCCTATCACCTGTTCCTCAGAGATGGACTTGATTATGCTACAATGGATATGTACTACAAGAGGAAGTCAGCTGCCATTGTGTAGCAATGGGCAGAGTACAGTTTGTGTAGGGAAGGTTAATCAGCTGTCTTAGATTGTGTTGTGTGTGTGTGTGTTTATTGTGCATGCTCCATCACCCTCCCACAAACACACACTGGACAACTAGCATGTACCTTTGTACCTTGTGTGTGTGTGCTGTAGTTTGATTGTAACTCAGAAAGATCATATTATCGAGTGTGTGCTAAGAGGAGACAGAATAGTCGAGGGAGAAGTAATAGATATATTACTGGCTGAACTTATGGGATGACAATTTTTTATTGTGCTTCAATACATCAGTTTGTTTTTTACTGTGTGATGTGTGATTTTATTAAACGTGGTCTATTCTAACAACCATAGCGGAGAATGGTCAGTGAAAGCACCATTACCTTACAGCTATCTGTTATAAGTAAACATCAGTTGAACTTATAACATCTGCACATAACACTTTTTTAATTACCTATCACCAATAATAATGTTGAAAATGCAACACATGATGTAATGTTGAGTGGAAAACATCAGACCTTGCATGCTCCAATAATGTTTTCTGCTGTGATCTTAATTTTACTTGATTTATATGAGTTAAAATGTAAATCTGACAATGTACATTTACTGCACAACTAAGTAAAAAGACATCCTATGACTATTTACTTCTATAAATGATTGTATTGACCCCAGTACTAATAATGTTGTAAGCAGAATTCCTCCCCATGTGGGAAATGAATCATACCAAATTTGCAGTGTACCTAAAGAGCAAGAAATTACACCTTTTGGCCGCGTCGGTTTTTGAGTCCGGTAAATAGTTACTATTCTATCAAGCTAGAGGTGCGTCTTTAGCTACTAAAAAAGGTTAGCGATGCCTCGTACTAACGCTGAATATGTCTGTTTTTGAGTCATCAAATGTTAGTTCTCTATCGTAAAACCGCTCTTTCGAGGCAATAGCCTTACTTTCAATTTTGCCATTCAATAATCGGCCAAAATGAAATGCCCGATAATCACCGCCATTCTGCAATAATTATTACATTTTTAATGAAAATGAATAATGTAATTCGTGATCAATTAGACCTTATGCGCACGCATATATGAATAAATTAGGGCGTGACTGTCATGTCACATACAATCGTGCGGTTTCTAAAAGCTACAATGGGCTATTCCATTATTTAACCGTACACCCCTACAGATGACAATAATTGCAAACGTACCCCCCCGGGACAATATATAAAAGCACCCCTGGACAAGCTTATATTATACCTTCACCTCCCCGGGACAGGCTTGTAAATGCCCCCTGGACCTGGGGACAAGCTTATTTTTTGTTCCACCCCCCTGGACAAGCTTCTATGTTGTTTCCCCCCCGGACAAGCTTCTATTATGCCTTCTAACCCCCCGGGACAGGCATTTAAATGACCACCCCCTGAGACATATTCCATATTCCCTATACCCCCCTGGACACCATTTATTGTCATCTGTAGGGGTGTATAATTAAATAATGTAATAGCCCAATGTGTGCTGAAGAATCCGAGGCTTGCAAGCAGCTAGATGCTGTGGGGAAGCAGCGCTATACAGAGAAGCTCCAGCTGTTGAGATTAACGGGCGATCCTCCGAGGGATGCCTTCGTAGCGGATCCAGAAACGTGGCCAGCAGTAGATTTCCCCGACATATGCGTTTATTTGATCCACTCACCAAGTCCATATACAAAAGAAGCGTTGAAAGTACGGAGGCTTGGGCATACTTTTCAGCTGGCTGTGTAAGTGACATAAAACAGATGCAACTCAACAGCGAAACATGCCTTGTTCTAGCAAAGGTATCATATTAAATATTCGCTAGCAGCATTGCGTTCAATGTAGCAAATTTCTCAGGTTCAGCATGGTCAGAAAAGAAGCTCTCCACCGCTGAGACCATGTATTGGTGTCCGTTACAACGGAGAAATCACTTGTGCCCATTGCAACTGCATGGCGGGAACAGGAGAAGCCTGTTCTCATATTGCAGCATTGTTGTATGCTGTAATGACAAAGGCAAAGTTGCGAAATGAAGTGGCTTGTACCTCTGTTCTATGCAAATGGATGGAACCTTCGAAGACTAATGTGAGTTCACTGCTTTTGATTATGGCTTTTCACTATTTTCTATTCCCAGGCCTCATTTGCCACTATTAAGGACATCAAATTCTTCAATCCTTTAAGTACTTTAAATGCAGCTTTTCAATGTTCTGATTCCCAGCACTCAGAACAACATGATGCTGCAAAATGTAATGCCACCACAAATTGCAGAAATGAATGAATTCTATGCAAGACTTCATGTTGCAAATCCAAAAGCTGCTATTTTGTCCATCATTCCTGGCTATTCTGAAACATTCAACAGCAGTTCATCATCGCCAAAAATTATGCTGGATTTTGCAAAACCAGAATACATGGATTTAGAATATGCAGATCTCCTGAAAAGATCTTCTGCTCATTGTTTGTTACTTCAGAACAAGCAGCCCGCTTAGAGAGAGTAACAAGGGAGCAGGCAAAGTCTAGGTTGTGATATAGTCACAGAGCGGCAGAATCACTGCATCCAAAATAAGACAAGCAGCACATATACTTCCTGGCAGTCCATCGATGAGTCTTATTAATGCCATGTCATCCTCAAAATGTAAAATTTATAAGCTGTGCTACAAGGTATGTTGATATCTGAATCAATTAGTGTTGTTTTATCTCCTATACACATCTAGGCGGGGCACTGAAAATGAATGTGCAGCAAGGGAGCAGTTCATGCAAGGTAGTAATGAAAGCCCAACATAGTAACTTTTCCATATCAGTGAGTGGCCTTGTTATTAATACACAATACCCACACCTTGGAGCATCCCCAGATGGAGTAACTGTGTGTGAGTGCTGTGGTATAAGGGTGTGGTAGAGTTGAAATGCCCATATTCTGCTAGAGGTTTTCTGTCCAGGAATCTGCATTGGATTATCTAGAATATGCAGCAGATAGCATTCGCTTAAAGAAGGAACACTCATACTTCTATCAAGTGCAAACCCAAATCTTTTTGTGTCAAGCACAATTGCAGTATAGGACACCAAAAGGAATCCACATTGAACGTATAGAACCATGTGTTGAATTTTTTCATGGTGTAGTTGCGAAAGTACAACCATTTTACCTTAGAGTTATTCTTCCAGAGCTTATTGGAAAGTGGTACTCAAAGCAAAAATTAACATCATGTACCAACAAAAAATCATCTTGAATAGAGGAGGAACAAATAACTGAAGATGTGTGGTGCTATTGTAGAAAACCAGAGGAGACTGGTAAACCTATGATTGGCTGCGACAATCCTGCCTGTCCAATTGAGTGGTATCATATGGCATGTTTAAATATGGAGTTGGTTCCGAGAGGAAAATGGTATTGTCTGATTGTGAACAGCAATTTAAAAAGTAATGACTCATGTATGATATGCATGCATGTATTAATTGAATGGTACAACTGATTCACACATATTACATAATGCAGAACACAGTTAGCATACAATCGATTGTACAAATATCATTAGAGTTGTTCTTTAGTAGCGAAATTGGAATGACTCCCTTCAGAATTGTATACTTAGCTTTTAAGAGTGAAATAACACGTTCAACATGAATCCTCACATGTGATATTTCCCTTGACCAATCAACCTCATGCCTGCTGAGTTGTTTTTTGCCTTTAGTAAATGGAAGAACAACAACTTGAGCCCAATAAAGACCCACTGAGTCTTCTATAGTGAAGCCACGATCAGCTAATATGATGTCACCAGGGATCAGTTTTTCTAAAATGCCACATTGCTCTGTAAATTTATCAGATGCTCTTCCACCCCATGCTTTTGAAAGGAAAGAGACAGTGCCCTGAGGAGTAATTCCAATAAGTACTTTAATGGTATTGTGGTGTTTATAATTACTCCACGTTTGTGACTGTGCTACAAGATCAGTTGGTCTCTCTATAAATATCTCTGTACAGTCAAGTATACAAATGCATCTGCCATAAAACTTTTTGAATGTTTGTGGCATACTCTTTGTAACTTCATCTCTAGAAGGCCAGTAAATAAGGAGGCTTAGCCGTTGAGCCATGATGACAATCCATCTGTTAAACAGTTGACTGAGACACCCCAAACCTATATGCTAGATACTGTTCGTCACAGTTCAATCTTAGCTTCATTATTACCAGTAGAATCTGCTGAAAGATAGACAACTTTTTGCAATTCTTTTCTGTTATGTTCAATGACACAAACTGAACTGTAAGTTGAAGTGTAGAGGCCTGTATAATATTTACCTTTTTAATCATCCCTTTCCATAGTTTCTTCTGTTAGATGTATGACCTGTAAACACCTCTGTAGTTTTACCATTTGCATTTTCATTCTTCTGCATTCTTTACACTCATTATTTGGAGCAATTTGTTCTTCAATGTATTCTTCAATGTCCTCATCATTAATTTCATTGCCTCTATCTTCATAATGAAAATCCATGTGAACAACCTCAATGTTGTTAGTGCTAATCTCTTCAGTAACCATTGCTGATTTGAAGTTAAAGTATGATCTATCAGCTTTTTCAGAGCTTTGGCTGTTATCCAAATCTGCAGTAAAATCTGCCACACAGAAGTGATTTGTTTGTGTCCCAACTTCTACAGTTGTCCCTTCATTACTACATGTTTCATTGATGGCTGCCATTATTTAATGGACATGAATTGAAAAACACAAGCACACTAGCTATGTTTGTACCTTCCATATTTGATGGTAACTGCTCCTCTGTTTGTACTCCAACTGCATGATGTGTCAGTATAGGTTATATGGCAGCTTCACATTGCATACGCAACAAACCTGAAATAGTGACTGGTCGAGGATGAACTGAAACATCTGAACCGTCTCTTAATAATCGACAGCGTTTCCATTTTGGTCTTTCAAGTGTAAATTTTCGGGGCATCGAATTATGAATAACTCTGCAATAGAACGTAATTCAAACATGCTATAAGACGATGCGCAAATTAGAACCTCCCAAGTAACCTATTTTACTCTAGATATAAGAGCACGAGGTGCAAAAGGAAGCACAGTTTACCCTGTCACACCACAAAACTTGAATATATGCCTGTTCGCTAAGTACAGGTAAGGTAAAAAATGGCTTATGGCACAATCTACGCGCGATAAATAACCACGCTGTTCTAAAGCTCATTTTGTTTATCGCTTCGGCAGACTACCAGAGGGAAAACAAGCTATTACATTGAGTACGGCAGCGATCAAAACTCAGAGCGCCACGCTGCACAGAGATCGAACATACATCTTCATTTTTGAAGGTTTTAAGCATGTTTAGATCATTTCCAACCCAACAATACTCTCGTTTACTATGGTTTACTAAAACCGTGAAGTCACACGCTGATCACGTGATGATAATTATTCATTTGCGTGTGCATAACTGTTCAGCGGACTTGAATTACCTCCGCCTAATTCTAACTGTCCGGATGAGCTGCAGCCAGAAGACATTTCACCAATCGTCCTTGCTGCTACAGCTTGGAACTGTCGAGGTACGTGCTGTAGCAATAAGCGTGAGGTTTATCAGCCTAAACAGATTGAAGTATTGAAAGGTCTTAAAGATTTAACAGATCGTATCAATTTACAAGACGTCGCAAAAATTTTTATAGCTGTTAATGAAGAGCGATCGCATTATTTTGGCTCGTTTACTTCGTAACTTTGCGCATACACATGTAACACATCATTAGATCTAGCTGTGTAAGGTTATAGGTCAGTGTAAAAGTATTAATGAATCTAATTATCGCCCCCCCCCCCCCCCCCTTCCGCTGACGCAATTTATAAGCATCGAGGGGCGGATTTAGGTGGGAGTCCGGACACCCCCTTTCCTATGAACAATTAAGTAAATGAAATGCACACGGCAAAATTTGTGCGCGCGCGCCGTACTTCTCCAATTTTCATACTGGACCCCCCCCCCCCCCCCCCCCCCCCCCCCCTTTATTCCTGCATCCGCCCCTGAACGGTATGCTATTTGCTTCCTTAAAAAATGCTAGCCCAAAAATTTGGGGGGGGGGGGGGGGGGGGGGGGTATGACCCCCCAAAATCCCCACTACGCTTGAACTTGTAGCTATTTAAAAGCCATACATGTACAATGAATGAAGTACAGTAGCGGCTTGCTCCAGCGGTAATTATCACATTCGCTCCAGCGGAAAAATAATTATATTCACCTGGTACAGAAGAAACTGTTGGTGTACTTAGCAAACCCGCCTGTGGTTGACTATGCACCTCTCTAAATGGAATTCACTGTTTAACGCGGCTTTGCTGTGTACATAGCGCTTCGTAATCCGCCCCTTCTCTCGTACATGTACTATTAGAAAAAGGGCGGATTACGAAGCTATGTACACGGCAAAGCCGCGTATAAACAGTGAATTCCATTTAGAGAGGAGCATAGTCAACCACAGGCGGGTTTGCTAAGTACACCAACAGTTTCTTCTGTACCAGGTGAATATAATTATTTTCCCGCTGGAGCGAATGTGATAATTACCGCTGGAGCAAGCCGCTACTGGACCTTTGTTCAAATCTATATATTATCTCTGACGTAAGTAGAACGTTTATCCCCCTCGTCCCCAGCCCTCTGTACGTCGTATATGTCTGGCTTGCGAGACTAGGGCCAAGGCCGTAGATAAGGGAGTGCTTTGGGGGGGGGAGGGAGGGGGCCTCCGGCCTCCCCCAGGAATCTCTGTAACATCTTATATCTCATTATTTTCCTTAAAATGCATGAGTGCATGATAACGCACCAATGCGGTTCAAATCAAGTTGTGAAGAATTGTGCCTACATGTACGTAGGGCATGCCTATAAACTGACGAATATTGGATATTAATTAATTTACACCACAATGACATTCAGACTTATTGCATGAGTACTGCCCCCTTCCCCCCCCCCCCCCCCCCCCCCCAAAACTATAAAAGTTATCTACGGCCCTGAGGGGTAAAATGTCTATCTACGATTTAGTTTGTTTGTTTGGTGGTGGAATTGCTCCCATAATCAGGGGTGCAATGGATATGCTGTGCTCATTGAGGATGAGCCTGTTGACCTTGTTATGGATACACTGATATGTTCTCCGAAGGGTGTTAAATCGGGCATGGATAGGCTTTGCCCCATGTTCATCTAGGAGACCAAAGCCTGCACCCGGCGTCCTTACCCAAGGGACAGTATGCAGGAGTACCATGATGACTGGTGGTGCTGGCTTCAGTACTGACATCTGGCAGTAAGTAAAGGTACATCCATGAAACAGCAAGGACACTTCACGTTGATACAACTGAAGGCTTCAGACCACCTGACCATACATGTGGTGCACACCAGTGCCCTACATGGGAGCTCCAATGGCTGGCACAGGAGCTCCAGACAGATCTGGTATTGCAGTGATCCAGGATAGCTGATTTGTTCAAGCTGCATATGGTGGGTGGTGTGGTGATGCAATTCCTTTGATGGTTGCAGTAATAATATCAGTGGTTGTTAGATGACCTATCTGATGTGGTGGTGTCAGCTTAGTGCCTCACATACCTGTGCATGATACTACACAAGCCCACAAGGATATGAATGTTCTCAGCATGAGCCTCCCACTCAGTGGTTGCTGTGGAGTGTAGCAAGTGATAGGTCTGTCTATGATCTGCTAGCACAAATAGCAACATAGGGAGGTCATTGTTATTATCAATGCTAATGGCTCTAAAGAGACATTCTTTGCACACTGAACATTGATAGAATGCCCTCCTTTTCTTCCCCTTAGCCACTAGAAGGCTTCCACAGACTCTGCAATGTTTCTGGAGCTGGTCTCTGTGGTGTTCCACTTAGGCTATGTGACCGAATAAAGCAACAAAGCCGCATTATTCATAGAAAAGCAAAACCGTTTACTAAGTATTACGTGGTGAAAAAAAAGTGTGGCTTCATCTGAATGGTGTTTCTGTATACCTAACTTTGTATAGCTGACAATGCAGCATACTGACCTTGAGAATTTGGTATTTTCAGCCCAAAGTATCCCCTCTCCTTGCGATATCCATATACAAATCGACTGCGTGTTAAGGATTGTGATGTGAAGAGTGAGCATATGGTATAGTAACTACTACGACGATACCCCATTTAAATGCGATGGTTTAACGGGCATTTCATGTTAAAATGAACATGATACAGATCTCTCAAAAAGCGCCATTATAATGGGTTGGTGGCGCATGAAGGCGCAATGGGTTTTCTTGGTTTACGGCATAGTCTAATTATGGACCCTAATGTCCAGCTGCAAAGGGCTGTGCTTACAATTGTAAGAAGCACATACCTAATCTAATGATAAAAAGTGCCAAGAGTTGTGTTGGGCATGTGTTCCCATTGCTGTGGAGACATACAGCAATTGGGGTCAAGAGGCAACGCAGACATTCTCACGATTGGTATCTTGTCTAGCTACTGACTCCTCACAACCAAAGTCTAAAGTTATTGCTGACCTCTATGGACGTTTAAGTCTAATCCTGATGAGGGCCATTGCAAGAGCCATTCTAGCCAGAGCTTTCTGGCCAATAAGGCTGCTTACTTAAGTACATAGTTTATTGTCTTGTGTTTTGTTTAGTTAGTGTATTATGAAAATGAATACACCATATGAATGCATTACACACAACACTTGTCACAAACAAGTCTACTGAACCTACAGTTCAACTACATTAACCATGGACTAACTCCCTACCCATGATGGCCCTTGCCATAGATCTCACAAGTGATAGGTTGAGGCGCCCATAGATTCTGGCAACCATTTTGGGTTTAGGGATAGACTGGCTGATGGCCAACAGAGTTGCAAGGCGAGAATAGACACACTGAGCCTCCTTCCCCCAGTTGCCATAGGTCGCTATGGCTAAGGGGATACATGTCCACCCTAACTCCTGGCATTTGGTGTCATTTGCAGCATGCTTTCGGGATTCAGCTGCATAGGCTGCTGCCCCAACAGATGCACTGGCATTTTTCAGAGTGACTGGAGTAAGAGGTGAAGTGACTGTACCGTCGAAAGCTGCTGGCTTTCCTCTGTCCCATCCCTGAACAAGGTCATCTGCAGGGCGGGAGTTAACATGGTCCCTAGATAGACCGTGCCCCCACTTCAACCCTCACAGATAGATGGGCATGACGAAAAAAAGATGTCACGCAATTGGTTGTGCCTTGTAACCACATCTCCACCACGTCTGCAAGAGGCAGCGTGATGACATAGAGGGTCAAGAACGATGTTGGGACAAAGGGGCACTGGGAACCTCCTGATGTATCAAGACCCAACCACCACCTAAGAGCAACCTGACATTCCGCAGGCTCAAGATGTAGAGCTAGACCTGTGGAAGGGATGGCAGAGATCCAAGAACCCGCATGAGGGGCAGAGACAGAGAGGATTCGAGCCTTATCTAAAAGGCTGGACAGTGAAGCCTTTCAATCCTTGCTGTCTTCATCCTCCCCAGTGAATAGGTACTTCTGCGGAGGAGGAGAAGCCAGAACAGCCTCAACAGTGATTGACTCATGCAACAGAGGGACCTGGCGATTAATGTATTATTATTATATATTATTAGAAAAATTGATTTCATGTTTTACTAAATAAGTGTGAAAAAGATGGCAGCTCCCTAAGCTGTTTGAATTCAAAGTTTTGGAGCAACAGTAAGTGGTGCTAATCTATAACAAGTATGGTTAAGCACGGGAATGAGTCTAGTTTGATAGGGCCAAAAAAGCGTAACCCGATATTACATCCTTGACTGATCAGTGAATGCGAGAGAGCCGTCGAGCAAAGTCGAGTCGCACGGAAATTTCAGTGGCGTGGTGGCCAGGGGGGGCCTGGGGACCCAGGCCCCCCCCTGCGGAGCCAAAATGATGGGGCGCCGTAATACTAGGGGGCGCCAATAAAACATCATTATTTTATTAAATAAGGAAGCGAGGGGGGGGGGGGGGGGGGCATCACATATTGAGGCCCCCCCCCAGTCATGAAATAGCCACCACGCCACTGCACAGAATTCATATAAATGATGATTTGAATGGACCAACGACACTCTAATGGTATAGTTTGGGGTTCCCACTACATTAAAATGTATTTGTCTCAATAGCACCACTTAAAATGGCCGAGATACTGATACTTTCAAACCCTGTAATTCCTAAATGCTAAGTTCCACCTCAGTCTACTGCTTTCCTTTTTCTTTAGCGCGCCCAGTAGTTGCTGACAAGTGTAGGCTAGTGTAGGCTACCATCTTCCAGAATATTAGCGGTAGTTGAATACTTCATAATTTCGAGCATAGAGGCTTCAGTAGGCCTACATGTGGTTACGCCATAGATATTATATCTATCGTTACGCGAACTGTACACTTTTTTTAAAACCACTGATTTTCGTCCCCAGAAGACCTGCCGTCTGAGATATCCACCAACTCTGTCTTTGTATCTAACACCAATCAGCAGCCGAACCCTTGTCTGTGAAGGCAATATAACAACGTTTAGGGTGTATCGCACCAAGCCTTTTATTTTATTAAAATTTATGAGCCCCGATTTGTACGCTAGAAAACGTATAACGGTATAAGGTGCAAACATTGATATGTTTTTGTTGTCTAGTGTCATGCTGTTCACTGCTTGAAGTAGGTCATCTAAAATATGATGCAAAATTTAAGTGGTCCAAGTATTAAAATAAACATATAGGTATTAGTTAGAGTAAGCACGTGTAAACTTGCATGCAAATCTGTCGAACTGACAGATGAAACACAGCCATCTAAATAAGCCTGGGAACAAGAACTTAACTGAGTGCAGTCCCTCACCTGATCAATTATTGGTGCGGCCACCCTAGCTCGCTAGATTCTGTATCCACATACTGTACAGTTCAAAATACATGTAAGCCGATGATCGCGCTGTGTACGCGTGTATGGATAAACTATTACGTAATCAAAACTCACGAGATTATTCTCGACCATTCGATTATATAGGCCTAACCTTTGGGTGTAATAAATAAACCAATGGCTCTTGGAAAATCACTGTTCCATAGAACTGAAGGTCTATATCGAGCTCCATCGTCTGTACTCACTAGTAAGTCATTATGGGTGCATTGGTGGAGGCATAGGATATCTTTGGTCGCGCGCGTACAAAAGATTATACCTTTAGGCTTGGGACTGGTAAGCGTGCAAGCCGTCTCCCAGTCCAGTTGACACGAGAGGCGGCTAGATGGGCAACGCCCTACCTTAGCGTGTCGTACTCAAGCTAGTGGGCTGTTCCAGTAAATAGCGTACACCCCTACTGATGACAAAAACTTATGTCCTAGGGGTTGGGGGGGGGGGGGGGGGGGGAATGTAAGTCTACGCAAACCATCCTGGGGAGATATGTCCTGGTGTGTACAAGTATATATAAATCATGTCCTGGGGGTAGCTGTAAATCATGCCATACGGGATGTGATGTGATCTGGAAGGAGAGGGGGGGGGGGGGGGGGGGGGGGGGGGGGTGGGGGACCATGTAATACATATGTCTTGGGGGATCATATGATGTCATCAGTACCTGTTATTGACAATGTCAGGTGAGCATGTAGATGGTTCGAAGTACTATAGGAGTGTTCCCGTGGGGTACACGTTTTATGCATGTGGTGCGTCTTTTATATGATGTGACCGAGCATTGGTGGGCATTCCCTGCCTCCCCTCCCTCCCCTCCCTCCCTCCCTCCCTCCCCTCCCTCCCTTCCTCCCTCCCTCCCTCCCTCCCTCCCTCCCTCCTCCCTCCCTCCCTCCCTCCCTCCCTCCCTCCCTCCCTCCCTTGCCCTTTATGGCTACATAAATTGTTATTTTCCCTTCATGGCACAAGTATGAGGTCCAGTGGACGCTGTTGAAAGGCTACTTTGGATGGTAGGTGTTTGATGTATCTGAGGTATGGTGTGAGGTATGTACATACCTCCATTAGACCTTCTAACAAGAGAGAGAGCTAGCGAGTCAGTAACATCTATGTTACAATTGTGTGTAAAAATTAAAAAGAATAAGGAAAAAAGAAAAAGAAAAAAAAAGAAAAGAAAATTTTGTAGCCATTAATGCAGACCACAAGTGTAGTTGTGATTGACCTGAGGACCAAGGTAAAAAAAAGTGTCTTTGGCTGGTGTGTGTACAATCTCTCTTGCTCTCCCCTTTTGGTTACAGTTCAACAGGAGACAAGGTGAACTCAGTAGGGCTAGCAGCTATGAGAAAAGTGGTCAGGAGAATGGATCCCAGCCACGTTGTCACCAACACCAGCCAAAGGAGTGTAACACAACCTTCAGACTCCAGTAGAGACAGTCCACACCCACTCATCTCCTCGCCTACCCACGTCTGGACCAACTGCACCGATACCCACTCAGGTCACACTAACCAGCGAAGCGCAGACCTTCTGAACACAGCAGCCGGCTGTTTCCTTGCTCAGGACTACAGTGGGGTGGTCCAGCTGCTTGAACAAGCCTCTCCTGGTGAGCAGTCTTCCACCCCAGACGTGGCGTCTCTCCTGGGCTGCGCGCTGGCCTACTACAAGTTGGGGGACTACCAAACGTCAGCAGCAAGGTTCAGAGTACTGGAGAGCATGGATTCTCCCTCTGCCGATGCGTGCGGAGCTCGTTTTCTTGCCTGCTTGTACCTCGGGGACATCCATAGCATCGAAGGGGACTACCTAGGAGCTGTCTCATATTACGGCAAGGCTACATCCTGCTACACCTCCTCCCCTCCCCCCCTCCTCTGTTGCTGCCGCTTATTGCCCGCAGACCCCATCTCTGTCCTCGCTCTACTTGAAGCAAGGCGCCAACCTCAGGAAGGCTTCAAAGATCATGGCGGCCATCGAAGCGTACAGAAATGCCATTAAAACCGCTGTCCACAACAGGAAGGATCGTCTCGCGGCATATACCGGTCTGGGCACCCTGCACCACGCCCTCGGTGACCACACCTCTGCGGTGCAGCAGTACACAGAAGCCCTAGGTCTGGCGGAGGAGGAGGGGGACTTGGTGTCCCTGGGTCATGCGCACGGGAACATTGGCAATGCATACGTGGGGCTCCACCAGAGGGACAAGGCTCTCTTCCACCTCGTGAAGAGTTTGGACCTCACCCTGGAGAACGATCCAGTTCCCCAGGCCATAGGACGTGCCTACAATAACCTTGGCACCGCCTACCAGTCGCTCGGGGAGCTGGACAGAGCAGAGGAGTACTACCAGCTTGCCCTCGGACAGTGCATCTATGGTAAGGACCCAGCGGGGCAGGCCCGCGCCTATGGTAACCTGGGCAACGTAGCAATGCTGAAGAAGGACCACGACGCAGCCATCGCCAGCTTCACCGAGACATTGCAGATCAGCAACGATTCGGCAATTCTAATTGCTGCTCATCACAATAGGGGATGCTGCTTGAGTGAGAAGGCAAGGAAGATGACATCAGGGGCTATAGATGACACCAATAGGATCACGTTCCACGGTCCATCAGTGGCGTGTGACCAGCGTCTCCTGTCGGAGCCGGTTCGGAGTCTGTATTCAGAGGCATTGGGTGACCTCAAGGATGTGATAAAATCACACGAAGATACACTGCACAGCATAAAAGGGTCCGGGGAAGGCTTAGGCCTCTCTGTGTCCCTTGCTGAGAGTAGCTCACGGACCTTCCACCACATGCAGGACTGTCTCTGTGCCCTGGGAAGAACCTCTGATGCCCTCGTGTATGCAGAGCAAAGCCGGGCTCGATCGCTTGGTGAGCTTCTGTTGAGAAAGAAGGGTGCCCAGTTTGGGCGTCTGTTCTCCCCTCCCCTCTCCTCTGGGGACATCAGCTGCATAGTCCTGGAACAGAGCGTCGACGTGGTCTATCTCTCCTACACCGGTGCCAGCCTGCTTGTGTGGGTGCTTTCACCCTTACGCGGCAGGGTTGTGGAGAATATGATAGAGGTGAGGCTGGATGGAGTGCTCTTTAACGGCAGTACGCTGGAGGTGTTCCTCCACAACACAATGTCAGAGCTAATTGCCGAGAACTCTCTGGAGATGTTTGAGTTCTGCGACTACTCCTCCCCATCCCCACTTCTTCCCCTAGGCAGCAT
Organism: Eunapius fragilis; assembly: GCA_963681505.1. NCBI lineage: Eukaryota > Metazoa > Porifera > Demospongiae > Spongillida > Spongillidae > Eunapius > Eunapius fragilis. The sequence goes on along the minus strand of OY811987.1, from coordinate 453,929 downwards.
CCTGGTTCAGCCTCTCCTCAAAGTGCTAATGGCGGTCCACTTGGGCCGCCTTCCCAGTGAGATTGTACTGGTACCCGACAGCCACACACTGATTCCATTTGCAGCACTCCTTCATCCTGACCGTTCTGGGTTCCTAGGGGACAGGCTGCGATTTCGTGTTATGCCATCCCTTCTGACGATGGGGTTGATGTGTCACGCCCCCTCTACCCAGCAGTCGCTCACCCGGGTCACAATCCCATTGGACAGTCCCAACTTCTGCATCGTGGGAGACCCGGCCATCCCTCCCTTCAGACACAACGGAGAGGACTGGAAGCTGGGGCGCCTCCCCCACGCCAGAAAGGAGGCGGGGTGGGTCGCCCACATTCTTGGAAGCCACGCCCTCCTGGAGGAGGAGGCCACTAAGGTGAAGGTGTGCAGGAAGCTGGTGGAAGCCAAGCTGATCCACATTGCGACACACGGAGGGAGGGTGAGCGGGTTCCTGGCACTGGCCGGGACCCAGTGTGGGTCTGGGGACTGTCCCACTGAGGGCACCGACGTCCTTCTCTTGCCCAGTGAGGTGGAGAAGCTGACCATCAGAGCTGCCATGGTTGTCCTCAGTAGCTGTGACAGTGGGCGTGGTATGGTGCGTGCTGACGGCATCATCGGCATGGGAAGGGCCTTCCTACTTGCGGGTGCCCAGTCTGTCCTCACCACTCTGTGGAGGATCCCCGATGAGAGTGCTGGTATGTTCATGCAGTTCTTCTACCAGTACCTGGTGGATGGTCTGGGCACCACACATGCCCTCCAAAAGGCCACTCTGAGTGTGAGGTGTTTCAAGAAATATTCCTCGTATTCACACTGGGGTGGGTTCCAGCTGATCGGAAGGGATGTGCAGTTTGTGGTGGAGAGGACCTCAGAAGACATCATGTTACGTACGAGGTTAGGAGGAGGCAGTGCCTTCCCCCGTCTGGACCTCCTGAACAAGATGGAGGATGCCCTTGTGTTGTGTACTGCTGGCAGAGCGTCCGATGTTCAGGTCAGTTGTTCATGAGGTGATTGGTCATGGGGTGATTGGTCATGGGGTGATTGGTCATGGGGTGATTGGTCATGGGGTGATTGGTCATGAGGTGATTGGTCATGGGGTGATTGGTCATGGGGTGATTGGTCATGAGGTGATTGGTCATGGGGTGATTGGTCATGAGGTGATTGGTCATGGGGTGATTGGTCATGGGGTCAGGTCAATTATGAGGTGATTCGTCAAGGGGTCATGTTGTGACTACATCACAATGTGTGTGACATCACAATTGTGACATCACAATGTCATGTGTACTGTTTTGATTAGGTCAGGGGTCAGAACATGTGCCTATTTATAACAACAATGTCATGGGGATGTTGTCATGGATGTCATGGCAACAGTGACAGGACAGTAGTGAGGGGGTGACCCTAAGGGGGTGAGGGGGCTAGCCCCATCTATTTGGTGAGGGGGTGGAGGGGGCTTGCTGGTTGTAGTAGGTCCATAAAAGCTTCCAATAAAAAGATACTTGTGACAATAATGTTATAAGGTGCTGCCATAAGGTGCTATTATAAGGTGCTGCCATAAGGTGCTGTTATAAGGTGCTGCCATAAGGTGCTCCTATAAGGTGCTGCCATAAGGTGTACCTTCTTAACATCAAGATACCTGAAAGAAAAACTTTTATAGGTACCATTTAATGTCTATTGTCCTGAAAGTCCCCGGACGGGGGGGGGGGTTTGTTGCATTGATGTAGAGTTAAATGTAGACCTCATGTTGTACAGGTGTCAAGACCACTGTTAGTTGTATCGAAGTTCTCTACCTTACTTCCTCTCCTCTCACCTCCCACTTCCCTCTTGTATTACCTCTTTAAATCACCTCCCTCTCCTCGTCTTACCTTGTCTCTCCCTCTTACCTCCACTCCCTCTTTCCTCCACCCCTCACTCCTCCACTCCCTCCCTCCTCTACTCCACTCCACTCCTCTCCTCCACTCCCTCCTCTCCTCCACTCCCCTCCTCTCCTCCACTCCCTCCTCTCCTTCACTCCCCTCCTCTCCCCTCCCCTCCCCTCCCCTCCCCTCCCCTCCCCTCCCCTCCCCTACCCTCCATAATTCCAGATACTACATTCCTGTTCTGGTCTTGTACCTGAGGAGCCTGTTATTGATTTCATCATTAAACACCACACCCACTTTGGGGGAGGGATATTCTGGGTGAACGGTAGCTCGGAGCACCTCTTGCAAGGCTCAGTGAGCATACTGAGTGCCACCATGCCCCAACCACAACACTTACAGGAGACCCTCCCACTGGCCCCTCCCACCAACCCCTTGGTCCCTCCCACTAGTCCCTTGCTGATCGTCCTTGACAACCTCTGCACTGATGTGATGCCTGAAGCCATGCTGTCTGTCCTGGCAAGCTGCCACACCCACATCATTGTGATCACCACCAGTCCAGAAGCCATGCAGGAAGAGGCACGCACCAGGCTCCACAGGGGGTCCTGTGTCCACAGGGTGGAGCCATTGAGCCCCCTCCAGGCAACACAGAGGCTCGTGTATGCGTTGCAATCGAAGGTTCATCTCGTTCCCCTCAACAGTGACCAGGAGCTATTGGCACGGGTGGTGGGCGTGTCCCACGGCTCACCTGAGCTGGTCGACGCCTTCTCATCGTTGCTGTTACAGCGCGGCACCAGGAACAAGAGAGACACAGAGCCAATGGACGAAATAGCGTTACCCAGTGAGGATGTTCTTTGTGGCGATTCTGGGGACTGGCTGGCTCAGGTGTCCCATTCTCTGCTGGGAGGGTTCAACTCAAGCCCCGCCTACCTCAGTCCAGAAGAGCAGCTGGTCCTGTCCAGCTTACTTCTCTTTGGGGAATCCCCCATACCAGAGGTTGTGGTGGATGCAGTCCAAGAGATAGTTGGACAGGCGTCTCCTAGGGGGAGTTGCCCCTCTCTGGTGGAGGGGTTGAGACAGCGTCACCTTATAAGGCAGTACCCCTCCCCATGTGTGGTGAAGCCCAGTACAGCAGCCGCGGTCTGTGGAGGGGGAGGAGGGTGTGCCTTCCTGCTACGTGTGCCGCAACTCATCGCTGATGCCTTGTGGAGTGCACTGGACGAAGGGGGGCGTGTCATGGCTGTTGCCATGGCGCACAAGGCCCTGAGGAATGCATGCCAGCGTGTACCAAGAGAGGACAATTATGCGTGGGCGGTCTGCAGTGGAATGGGTGTGGCTCTTGCGGAGGCAGCAGGGGGTGTGGCTGGGCTCACGGAGGACTGTTACCACCTGCTCTACCAACCTGTGTCCCGTGAAGATGTTATGATATCATCATAGACAGGAGGTGTGTGAGAGGCACTGTGATATGTGGACCCTGGTGTGGAAGCAAGAGGGAGATACCATCAAGATGTGTGTACACAAAGGGTGAATAATAACTGGCTGGAGCCAACTCCCATTGTATGACTCCATAACTACTCTTGCACTAACACTGTGGTAAATGATACTGTAACATACAAAACACTATAGTTCTGAAATATGATTTATTGATGACATTGCATGTAGATATTTACAAGTATTTTAGACCTACTACATGTATTTTAGCTTGTCAACAGAACAAGCACAGCTGAAGTCATTGTTGACCCGTAACTGTTACGTGATTTCATAGTGATCATGTCATGAAATGTGACAGAGGTTAATTAGAACAAACGCGTCATTAAATATTAACAATTAAACAGCTTGCACTACTTATCGGTATGTTCACAAGGTATGTTACATCTATCTTTTTTTTAAATGGCCAACTCTTCTTGCGACCTACACACCAAAGTGCAGCGAGCGCCCACCTTGATATTAATTAGCAGTGTAAGGACAAGCCGAAGTACTATTCAGTCACTCAGGGCATTAAATAAATATTGAGAACGATTAATTCATAGACATATAGAAGCTTACAACCCCGTCATTTTTGACCGCGCTAACTATGAAAGTTTTGCACACCATAAAAGGAGGAACCGGTCTTATGTAATATTAACATGTAGAACACTTCGCACTATCTTGGTCGTCAGGCCACTGAAACACCATAACCAACCAGGAGATTCATCCAACAGAAAAGTGACTATGCTGTGCATACCCTATGCCAGTGGTTACACAGTGGCCTAGTCCAGTGCAACCAGTGTAGGGTTAATATTTTATTTTCGACAGGCTTACTAGTAGCACAGTGACACTATAGCAACGCACATACATTAGCATAGGCGTAGGGGAATTAAATATTCTACTTTAAGAGATGTATGGGAGGGAACCATCTTTTCAATCGCACCCTAAACCCGGACTGATGTTTGTGAGGATGAGAAGACACTAAATGGATAAAGACAATACATCACTGCTATCTCTCATCCATACTATACATTATTCTGTGCAGATGCTTCATTAACATCTTGATGGTAAGATAGTCAAATTTTCCCATAGAGATGTATGGGAGGAACCATCTTTTCAATCGCACCCTAAACCTGTACTGATGTATGTGTAGATGAGGAGGTACTAATTAGAGAAAGAGGATGCATCACTGCTATGTCTCATCCATACTACGTTTTATTCTGCACAGATGCTTCATTAACACCTTGATGGTAAGATAGTCAAATTTTCCCATATTGGGCTCACCGTACTTGCCTTACTTCTTCCTGAAGAACTTTATAATGAATTGATACGGGCCGCTAGTACAACTTGTTTAATTTTATTCACCCTGAATTACCGAAGTGGGCTCAGCCCCCATACTTTTAAAAGCCCCCTTCCCCCCCTCCCCCTTTCCAACACCTAACATGCATGCAATAAGGTATGTAAATATGATCATTATCAGGTCAGTCAACCTCCATCAGTTAGCGTGCATTATAAATGTCACGTTTTTTTTATGACCATACACACCCCCCAACCCACAAAAATATCTTTATTCATTTGCTGAGATGGCTCATTTATATCAAGTGTTGACTCACAAAATAGTGTTTTTGTTTTCTATGTTGTATTATTATCTGGGGGAAGTGATACTTCACGTATATATATATTCTAGCTGCACCTACTAGCCAATGGGATGCAATGACTAGCTGCACCTAGTCAATAATATGTTTCCAATCATGGTGGGTGGGCCACAGTCCCTTCATAACTTACTGTTGTTTCCACAAATAGCAATCTATCAATCAATCAGTCAATTATAACACACAAACAATTAAAAGTAACTCAAAGTTTTAGTATCTGTTCCTATTGTTCTCAATCTAACATACTCTCAAATTTTAGCTTCTGACACACATCTTATACTCCAAGCAAATTCCACTGCTCATCTTCAACGATGTATTGATGAGGTGAATGACAGCGGTCACTGCTTAACAGAACCCTTAGGCTTGGCAAGGGGGTAAGGTCTCTTGACAAAACCCTGGCATTTCTCAATGTTTGCCTCACACGTGAGCACAGGCGTTTGATGCCTGCCGTTGATCGAGACACACGACTGTTGCTCGTCCTCTTCTTTCGGTGCTTCAGCTCCTTCAAAAGTAGATCCACCAACTGAAGCACTATTGGTCCATTTTGAGCATATGCATTCGTGCTAGTTCGCACATCGTCAGCCACTGCAGCCATGCGCGAGCAAGTCCCCTGGGACCCAAGCACTTCATCGGCTATCTCGTGGGCCATGCAAATGGCAGCCAATGTAGGTAGTGACAAGCACAATGAATTGGGAAGATAGAACTTCAGTTGGCCTCTAGTATCTGGTGATTCTTGTGTAGGAGTCTTCAGGAGCCTCAGTTTAGCCATCAGTGGTAGCCCATACAACGTTACCAGCAAGGTCTGTCCATAGTGACTCCCAAGAGGAATCTCTGTGGTGTATGGAGTGAGCTGCGAGTCATCCCTCCCCATGTCTGTCATGCTGCAGCCAGCTCCATCCACGACTGTCAACTTGCACGAGCGCAGAAGAGGACATCGACGGATGTCAACCTTCCCGTACTTCCAGGAGATGAAACCTGTCTTCTGTAGTTGATTGAGCCTACCCAAAACTACTGCTGACTGGCCTGGAACATCCTTCTCAATTTGCTTCAACCTGTCCTTCTCCCACTTGTGGTGTGGTGAGGCACTGGTGCGAAATGACCCAGGGGAAACCAGGTGTCGGCCTGAATACTCGTTAGGCTGGATTTGTATTGGGACTGATGCTAAGGCAAGGTGAAACTGAATGCTTCTGTCTCCTCTGTCAATGAATTTAGTTTTGCTAAGTTTCTTAGGAGGTGATGGAGGAAGGAACAACACCATGCTGGATTGGAGATCTTGAAGAGGTGCACTGTATGGCTGCCCCTGCCTGTTGTGGAAATGATCGACAATGTCCATAGGAGAGAGAAGTTTCAGATCACAGTGGGGGTAGAGGATCATTTTGCCATGGTAACGACCTTTCCATGTCACAGGATGTGGACTGCCGGTTCTATCATCCACAGAAAGGCCATGGTAGCGTGGTATGTCCCAGAAGTCCACACTTGCACCAATAGTCTCCAAAATGGACTGCCAAAATACAAATTCTTTTCTGGAAATGTGCTCATTTGTAACAAAGAGAACATCAGCAGTGGGTGTGGCTGGAATGTAATAGGGAGAAACCCGAAATTTCTCAATATTATACTCTATCAGCTTGTCCCTGAGAATGAGATCGGCCTGCCAGTAGCAGCGGTCAAAGAGCTCTGCACGGCTCTCCATTTGCACTGCAATGTTGATTTCCATGGTTTCAGATGGACGTATGTTATGAACAGTGATGTGCATACTGTCCTGGGCATTTGGATCATGTCTCACAGTGCAGGGAGCGTCATTGGCAACTCCAATAGGAATGAGCCGAGCATCAAGATGGATCCTTAGGGTGACCAGTCCACCACTTCCACGGAAGTCTCCATAAGCTATGGAGGAGATGTTGTGAAGACCAACACTAATAATGCCAATCTCTCCTCTTCCAAGGTGCTCAGGGTTTCTAAGGTGTGCAAGTTTGATTGGATATTGGACTACCATTCCTTTCCTCAAGAATGACTTTTCAAATGGTCGTCCAATCAGATCAATGCGAGGATGAAATTCTGCCGATGAGACAAAGGGTCCTGGGGCATTTGGTGGAGGTTGGTCAAATATCCTTCCATAGAATGTTACGGGGATCTCAAACCTTTCGCCTGGTTGCAGTCTGGGGAGACGAAATGATATTGGCTCAAAATTAATTGTTTTGGTGGAGGGGATAGATGCAATAGCACCAGCTGGAAGGGGAAGTCCCCCACTATTGATAAGTGTCACCTTACTAACAGCAATACGTTCATTTGGCTCAAAAATGCCATCATCAATGGATGATACAGTTTCAAATTTTACCACCTGAGCATCATAGCGAGTTGCTGAATCACACAGTACTTCCCCTGTTGGTGAAGTGATGACCCAAAGGATGGCTCCATTTGGAGCAGGTTTCCCATCTCCTCCTTTAACCCCACTTACTCCATTAGCTCCTCTGATTCCATTAATACCAGATATGCCAGGAGACCCCGAACGTCCAGAACCATAATATGTAACACGTCCATCAGCATCCCTAGAAGACCCACCACTGCCTCCTGGTCCCCCTGCCCCTCCTGCCCCACCTACTCCACCAGCCCCTCCTTCTCCTCCTTTTCCCCCAGCTCCACCCGTACCAGGAGTGCCATCCAAACAATCAGCCTCCACCAGTACCAGGAGGGTTGGGTCAGAAGTCTTTATCACACATACACCTCCATGACCAGCGTTCCCTCCACCCCCTCCATCTCCACCAGGACCTCCATCCCCTCCATTACCACCATGACCTCCATTTCCTCCTGGTCCTCCATCTCCACCAGGGCCAGAAGCACTACTGTAACCAGGTGATCCTCTATCTCCATCTCCTCCATGCCCTCCTCTTCCCCCTGCTCCACCATTTCCTCCCTTCCCTCCCTTGCCTCCGTCTCCTCCTCTACAGTTAACAAACAGCACTGCCTCACACCTCTCTCCACCAAGCTCTGCTGAAAAGCGACATGTCCCGCTAACATTTAGCTGACTGCAATTCCCACTTAAGGCCACAATAACGTCACTAGCCCCAGTTGCATCTTTACCTCTCTGTCCCACTGAACCTTTATCACCATCTGTACCATTCCCTCCTCTACCTCCAGTGAACCCAGGGTACCCTGAAACCCCACAGCAACCTTCACTACCGGTTATTCCAGGGGCACCATGTTCACCGTTCTTTCCATTTGCTTGCAAAACAAACCCATGAAGCTTGGTGTGTGCTCTCTTAGCTGTGAGCTGGATGACCTCAGGCAGTCTGCATGCATGCTCTGGTGTGTCCTTAACCCTCTTGCGGTCTCCATGGAGCAATTGTTTCTTAGCAACAACTGGCTTAGCTGTAGGAGGTGGGCGTGGGTCTCGATATATGACTGCCTTATGTGTGTGATCCAAAAAGAACAGGCACTTGTTTGTGGGATCCCAGAGAGCCTGGATGCCATCTTGAAGGCCAATCTCAGCCCCATACCCAATGCTGAATGGAGGTAATTGTGCAGGACCCAATGGTGGCCAAAAGGTATCGTGCCATGGGCGTCGCAAAGAGTGTGTTGGAACTGCCAAGGGATTGTATCGAGGCACGACCCGGCCCCTTGTTTGGATGCTTCCAGCGCTCTCAGGGAAGTAAAACCTCAATGGAACCTGCTGCACAATATTTTCATACTGAGACAAGGCAGTGATGGTACTGTGGCCAGCAGGAAGCTCACGTACTTGGTCACTTGGGCTTGGTACAGCTCCACCTTCTACATGGTGAATTGCATCCCATAAGCCATGCATTTGCTCCACACAAATGGGAGCAGTTTGTCCTTCAATCTTTGGAGAGAATAGCCCTCTTCCTGAGGCTCCAAGGGCAGCCATAAAGGTGCGCATGCCGAAGGCATCTGAAGCACGAAAACAGCAAATCTCTTTCCCTGAGGCAGTTTGAATCAAGCTGAATGTCAAGAAATTGCTGTCAGTTACGCTGTATGTTCTTGGTGTTACACTAAAGACAGTGAAATGAGGTATACTTTTTATTGATTTTGATCGACCCTTTTCAATTTTCAAAATTTCATGTTTAGTGTCACCTGAAAAATAATTGCTTTATAGTAATCATGACAAGAAGAGGTTTTACTATCTTCAAACATGCATAAAACTTGTATGAACACAATACACAAATACCACACTGACATTCACATTGGCAGCAAAAGCGTGATAAATAGCACTAACACCATCCGTCACTATGATACCTCCTCATTTATGCGTCTGGTAACTCCTATCAAGTTGAATAGAATTACTGTTTGGCGTTAATCGTTCGGTGAGCCGCTCATAAATTACGTCACGCTGAAGGGTGTATACTTAAGTATACATCAGTATGGGATAATGTGTGACTAGGGGGGGGATCCATAATGGTCAAAAATAGCGTGACGTAATTTATATAGTGACTCAGAGAGCATTACATACATGCTTACAGTATAAACGAGACGCACTTTTGCCTTTTGCGTGAACTGCTTCATATAGATATACCTGCGCAAATATAACTAAGTTGCACAATGCATGTAGTCAATTAAATCATCGGCGCAATATGGTGGTGTCGTGTTTCTAGCCCCGAAACTCGTAAGGATTTTTATATTAGAATGAATCGAAGTGAACACACAGATACAGTGCAGAACACGTGCACATAACACACATATATAGTGGGCTATTCGAATGTTCTAGAACAGAATCCTTATGAAGTGCGAATCACGGGATTACATTAGCACATACAAGTTGTTCAACTTTGAGCTCACACAACACCTCCCCAGTTAGCCTTAAAACCAGGGGTGCAAGGCAAACTTCTCATTTCTTGTGTCTCTGAGACCTCCGAGGATGTCCTGGACCATACTCTTCTCCAGTTGGTTTCCGTGGGTTGTGATACGCATGTTTCTGCCTTGGCAGGGCTGGGGCTGTCACTGGTTCTGTCTGTTGGGCAACCTGCACACTGACGTCTGGGGTTTCCCCTAGTAGGGGTTGATCCGCTTCCTGCTGGGTGAACACTGGTGGTTCACCTGGTTCTGTGTCCTGTGAGGTGTACCGGGGCCTCAGCTGCTCCAAATGTCTTCTCCAAGTAACACCTTTAGGAAACACTCGCACCTGCACGCTGCGAGAGCCAAAAACCTTGGTAACAATGGCAGGTACCCATTTTGGGTCTTTGTCACGTCGGGGACCGAAGTACAATGCATAGCAGGGAGTTCCAACCTTGAAAATAGTGGCCACTTTCTCCACTTGGTCACCATCCTTGGTCATCTGCGACTTGGTGGCTTCCTTTGCCTGCTTGCCCTGAGCGATGTGGGCTGGAGATGGCAACAGAACATCTATTTTAGCTCTGATTCGTCGTCCGTTGAGGAGTTCACTTGGTGAATAACCCAGACTGAGTGGGGTACGCCTGTATAGCATCAGAAACTCTTGCAGAGCTGATCTGGGCGGGAGGGGTGACTTAGTCAGGGCCTGCTTAAAGGTCTGCACTAGCCGTTCTGCTGCCCCGTTGGTAGCAGGATGGTAGGGAGCGCCGGTCAGGTGGACGATTCCTCTTCCCTGGCACCAGGACTGGAACTCTGAAGATAGAAATGAAGAAGAGTTGTCCGTGACGATGGTGTGAGGATACCCAAAGTGGGCGAAATCCTGCTCTAACAGATCAGTAGTTGCCTTGGAAGAAACTGAGGTGGTTGGATGGATGCAGGGATATTTGGAGTAGGAATCAATGATAACCAGCCAGTTAGACCCCAAAAAGTTGATTGCATGATCCAAGTGGATTCGGCTCCAAGGTTTCTCGGGTAGCATCCATGGGTGATTTGGTTGTTTAGGAGGTCTGCTTTGATGCTCAGCACAGGTGCTACACCGGTGACACTGATTTGCAATGTCCTCATCAATCCTAGGCCAATAAACAGCTGTTCGAGCTAGCTGTTTCATTCTTTGCATTCCAAAGTGTCCTAGATGTAAAATATGCAGAACTGGAACCTGCAAACTCCGTGGAATCACCACCCTGGAACCATATAACAAACACCCATGAACTGTAGACAAAGAGCTTGAAATCCTCCTGAAGTCCTCCATGCCTGCTTGGTCCTGTGTTTCAGTTTGAGGGGGCCATCCCTCCCGTGTGAACCGCATGACATTTGCGATGACCGGGTCCCGTGATGACTCCTTGGCCAGTACACCTGGGTCTGTCGGGTTTAGTTGAGAGTCAATAGTCTTAATAGCACAGACCATGTCAACGTCTGCCTCCTTTTCCTCCCCATAGAAGTCGTTGTCAGGACCACTAGGAAGTCAACTTAGGGCATCTGCATTTCCGTGAAGGCTAGTTTTACGGTATTCAATGCTGTAGTTGTACTGGTTCAGGAGTAGGGCCCAACGTGCCAGTCGGTTGGCTGCCAATGCAGGAGTTGCCTTGTTTGGACCAAAAAGTGAGAGTAGGGGCTTGTGATCTGTCACTAAGATAAATTGGCGGCCATAGAGGAATTGATGGAACTTATGAAGAGCAAAGACTATAGCCAGTGCCTCCTTCTGGATCTGACTGTAGCGTCTTTGGGTGTCTGACAGTGTTTTAGAGACATTGGCCACTGGACGTTCACTGCCATCTGGATATCTGTGAAAGAGTACTGCTCCCAGACCTGTTCCCGAAGCGTCGCATGAGATACCAACTGGTAGAGATGGGTCGAAGTGTGCCAATACTGTGTCTGCTGTCAGCATTTCCTTCAGCTTGGTGAATGCAGCCTGCTCAGAAGGGCCCCAATTCCATTTAACATCCTTCTTTGTGAGATGGTAGAGTGGTTCTGTAACTGTTGCCAAGTTTGGCAAAAATTTCGCATAGAACTGCACTGAACCTAGAAAGGAACGGAGACTGGACACATCTGTAGGCGCTGGCATCAGCTGAATTGCATCTACCTTGGAACCCTTGGCTATGCCATTGCTGGACAAAGTGTATCCCAGGTACTCGATAGAAGGCTGAGCAAACAAACACTTCTCTTGTCGGCATCGAAGGCCTTTATCTTGGAGCCGTTGCAACAAAGCACGAAGATTCTCAAGGTGCTCCACTGCAGACACCCCACTCACCAGAATATCGTCTATGTAGACTGCTACGCCCTTCAGGTCACTTGTGAGTTGGTCCATTATCTCCTGGAAATGGGCTGGAGCCAAACTAATCCCGAAAGGAAGTCGGAGCTGTAGAAGAACACCTCGATGGGTGCTAAGAGCCAGGCGCTTCTGACTCTCCGGGCCTAACATTATTTGGTTGAATGCATCAACCAAGTCGACCTTGGAGAAACCATAGCCGCCACTGAGCTTTCGCACTAGGTCATCTGGGAGTGGCATAGGGTACCTGTGAGGCTCCAGTTGAGGGTTAACAGTGACTGAATAGTCTCCGCACACACGAATTGGTGGACTAGACCCCTCTGCTGCTGCCTTCTTCCTGATAGGGACCACAGGAGTTCCGTAACTGTTAAACTGTGTTGGTTTCCAAACGCCCTTGGCCACACCTGTATCGTACGCTTGCGTCAGATCCTCTTGGACTGCAAAGGGGACTACGCGCGGTTTACAGAATATGGGTTTGGAGTCAGGCTTGAACTGGATCTCAAGCTGGAAATCCTTTAAACAGCCCAGCTCCTGCTTGAAAAGGTCAGGAAAATCTTGACACACCCTTTTGCAGGCTTCCTGTAGTGCCACATCTGGTTTGAGATCCTTGAGTATGGGAAGAACAGCTTTGGCACCATTAGATCCCTCGGTAGAGGGAAGAACACTTGGTATGCCTAGGAGAGCCTGAAGGTTGATGCACAGTCGAACTATAGCGTCACGCCCCAGAAGATTAAGTCTTGAGACCTTGGAGACAGTGAAATAGATGTTTTCTGTCCGGGTAGTAGAACCTTTCTCAAGAAGGGAAACTGCCACCTCGAAAGTTCCCAAGGTAAGAAGAGGCTGCCCGTTTGCTACCTCATAGCGACTTGTTGTGGGTGTGAGAGCTGGTTTCCCAAGCTTGGTCCAAACATCAATGGAACAAAAATTATCACCCGCACCAGTGTCTACTTCGAAGCTGAACTGCTGACCACTGATCTGAATGTCTTGCTGGAGTTGAGGGACTGAATTGATCCTCTTGACTGACCAGAGCTTCCGTTTGGTAATAACCTTTACCGTATGGCTGTCCTTCCTCTTCTGCAAGCATACTGATTGGAGATGGCCAATCTTCTGGCAGTAATTGCAGATTGATTCTTTGAATGGACAATCCCTGGCCCCGTGGTCCGTTTTGCCACAACGTGGGCATGTGCCTTTAGGGAAATCAGTCTTGTGACGTGAATGTAAGGCTGCCTTGGACCTTGAGCTCTCCCCACCGGATGCAGATGTTCTTGGAGACTTGTCTTGAACCTTGTTCACTGCAACCACCTGCTTACTCGACGATCCATAAACGGTTTCTTTAGCCACCTTGGCCGCATCTTCGGTTTCCACCGCCACTGCGATAGCCTTGGCGAAGGTAAGTTCCGCATCCTTTACCTTGAAAAGCGCCTTGAGAACCGCTTCATTATTCACGGAACACATGAAACGAGTTCTCATAGCCTCATCCAGTGGATCCTTAATGGAAACGAAGTCGCATGTGACGGCGTCCTGGCGAATCCTCGCGGCCAACTCGAGAATGGACTCACCGGGTTGGCGCTTCATGTCCGACCAGAATTTAAAACGCTCACGCACAATGTACCGGGTCGGGTCGAATTGCGTTCGCATGGACTCGGCGATGTCGTCAATAGAAAGTTCATTGATGTCTTTTGCTGGTGACTGTTGCGATGCCATGTTACTTAACAGTTTGTACGTAACCTTGGTCTGGTTTGTGAGGAATATTTGGGCCACTCGGTCGTCTGGGATAGCGTTGGCTGCCACGAAGGTTTGAAAACGCGCCCAGTAGTCCGTCCATAGTTCCGAGGTTGAGTCGAAAGGCGAGAAAGTAGGAAAACTGGCCTTCGGAGTGGAACGGTCCAAGCCCTTAGTGATAGCTGTGACGAAGGCTTCTGTTTGTTTGCGTTGCTCTTCCATCTGCTGCTGAAACAGCTGGAGAAATTCTTTCATGTCCGCCATGAGAAGAAGAGAACGTGGCGGCGTTCACTCGCGTCTGCAGTAAGGTAGAACGTTTGCGGCTTCCCTCGCACGATCCTGCCGACTACGCCAGAAAAATCCTGTCGTGTTTCTAGCCCCGAAACTCGTAAGGATTTTTATATTAGAATGAATCGGAGTGAACACACAGATACAGTGCAGAACACGTGCACATAACACACATATATAGTGGGCTATTCGAATGTTCTAGAACAGAATCCTTATGAAGTGCGAATCACGGGATTACATTAGCACATACAAGTGTTCAACTTTGAGCTCACACAACAGGTGGGAAATGTGCACGCACTTTGCACAGCTCCTGATTGGGAACTTAGTTAACATCGCAGTTATCGCAAGCTGGATCAAAATAACCATTTTATGTTATTGATTTCCTTAACTTTTCAAACTAGTTGGCGGAAAGTTCCGCCAACCAATCTAAAATTTAATTTTCTCCGCCAACTAGTTACATTGTATTTCGGATCGCTGAGGGGGGCGGGGGAGGCATTCTCAAATAGCCGCGCCCATGCACCGGGTATGATGTTTCAGCCAATTATAAAACCTCACCTTAAGTTTGAGACTCCCGCTAATTCCGCTATGATTATACGGTGGCATTTTGGAGTGGCGACAGCCCTATAGCTGCAACGGTCCGGTCCAATCAGAATGCAGCCTTTGTCAATGCGTACAATTATCACTCACCGTGTTTATTCATTGAATTGACAGCTGAGTTGTGTTTAACCGAGGCGGCTAGGCTACCCTTCTATGAAGCCTGAAACAACTGGATATTCTGGAAGTAGCGATGGCTCTAGTCGAAGGCAGGGACGTTTTTGCTGTTCTGCCTACCAGCTGCAGTTTTGGTAAAAGACTCTGCAATGCTTGCTTGTCGGTGGGGTTTGATATGCTGAAGCCGAATGATCGGGGCTGTTCCATTGTCGTAGTGGTCTCCCCTCTGGTGGCTATCATGACCAGGCAATATACTAGTCTCGTACCCAGACCACACTAGCAGCTGCGGATGGATTACATCACCGCTACGCTAGAAGTGGTCTGGGAAACTGGCTAACAAAATTGGTTGTATGCCCGGGCCATTTCTAACCGTACAATCAGAATGCAGGTGCTCCGTGACGTCACGATAATTAGGTAATAGTATTTGAAGTATTTATTGAGCTGTTAATAGTACGATGGCTGTGTCAAACCTGGAGCTCGACAATGCGATAATTCAGGCGTCTCAACAGCTGGGTTATGCGACGATTCGTCCAGACCAGAACATAGCTATTAAAAGCTTAATGGAAGGGCGTGATGTTTTTATTAGCTTGCCGACGGGGAGTAGAAAGTCGTTATGTTTCTCTGTGCTACCCTACGCGTTCGATTACCTCTACAAACGCGTTGGCAGTATCGTGGCGGTCGTTTCACCCTTGATTGCATTAATGTAAATATTGGGCTATTCCATTTAATGCACAGACAATTCCATTTAATGCGCAGACAATTCCATTTAATGCGCAGA
Organism: Eunapius fragilis; assembly: GCA_963681505.1. Lineage (NCBI taxonomy): Eukaryota > Metazoa > Porifera > Demospongiae > Spongillida > Spongillidae > Eunapius > Eunapius fragilis. The sequence continues at coordinate 438,329 of OY811987.1, read as the reverse complement.
CGGAGGGAGATCTTTGATTTAGGGTCCTTTCTAATGCTATCCAATTTATCGTGCAGTACCAAGTACTTCTTGATCGAGTCGAAGTACCTTGGACACAATCGCTAAACCCATTAAAACCGCTCTGCAGCGTTGCGATGTTGTACTAGCAAGCTACCTCCTATTCCTGCTTTCTAAAACCGGAGCGTCGCACAACTTGCATCTATTCATTTTACAAACGTATTGACCAATGACACCGTTAATGAGTGTTGACGCGACACTTACACCCAATGACGTCACAACTGTTACGAACGTGCGTAGAACCAATTAGTTTCCCAGACCACTTCTAGCGTAGCGGTGATGTAATCCATCCGCAGCTGCTAGTGTGGTCTGGGTACGAGACTAGCAATATACATACTGCAGCTGCTGGCAAGCTAGAATGAGTTATTAAGTCATCCTAAGCTTGCTATAGGGCTGTCGAAAAAAATGCCTGAAATATTCTTCCAAAGTGCCAACCGTATATATGCTCTGAGAAATTCCACCAAAAATGCCGGTTACCTTTGAACCGATTACCACTGAGATACACATATCTGCGTCAAAGATGTGTTTACCGATACCAAAGAATTCTTCCAGACCCTTTGTAATACTATACTAATTTGACGTTACTCATGTTCAAGGCTTCAGATTATATTGTTGAAACCCCCCTTCCTGCAACGTAACATTCCTCTGCTGCTTCATTCAGTTTATTGATTTTGGACAATTCTACTTCAGTTAAACAAAATGTTAATCGGTTAACCGTCATCCTTGCTTATTTCAATGGTCTATTATTCCAAAGCAAAGCGGCTGCGCTACTGCCCGCTGCGATTTTAAGAGTTACTGTCCATTGTGGAGTCAGTAAGCACTAGCGCTAGTGTTAAGGTGTACGTGCATGTGACTTTGGGTCTGGCCGTTTTCATCTGGCCAATTTGAAAGACGGTACCTCGACATTCGCCATAATAGCATTTCATGACATTTCCGGATAGCGCTCGTTTTTGTAATTTACTGACCGTTGTCGGCAGTATACAATGTTCTAAAATTAGAAACGGCCTAAAAATGCCTGGAATTCTAGTGGAATTTACTACCATTGATAATAGAGTAGTCTCTAGGGGCCATTCATAAATTACGTCACGCTATATTTGACCATTATGGACCCCCCCCCCCCCCCCCATGTATACATGGCTGATACCCCCCTCCCCCCTTCAGCGTGACGTAATTTATGCGCACTCTATTATCTATGGTAAAGCAACACGTTTATTCATGGTGTTGATTGCATAATTCTGCCCAAATTCATTGATATACTGCATAATACGCCAGTGCCGACGATAAGGTTGGGTTACGTCCAACTACTATGGAGCAATGTTCCCTCGTCAAGCTTAGTAGAGTACACCGCACACGGCGTCTATATGGCAATACGTCTAGTCTCGCAAGTACCGTACTATGACATGGACTGGGGACTAGCACGAGTAGTACGTCAGGAATTCAGGGGACATCGGCCACTAATTATTTACAAATTCCAGCAGACCCAATCAGATTACAGTTTATGTGACCTCTATAGCGGTTTTATTGCATTCCTTAATATGGCAGAATCGGCAATTCTAGACGCTATATACATGCAGCAGCTGCATTTCTTGGCTATTCGCAGTTGCGTAAACCACAGGAATCGGCTGTGAAGCACTTAATTATATTTTTTACTAGGGAGAGATGTTTTTGTTACCCTTCCGACTGGTAGTGGCAAGTCCTTGTGCTATTACTTGCCCCCTAAAGCTTTTGATGAACAGCAGATAAGTCCATAGTTGCAGTTGCATTAGCCCTTTGACAATTCTTTCTAGACGTCTAGGCAAGCGTACGCACCTCTATAATAACTATCACTAACGGCCGAAGGTTCAGCAACGGCATTCTTTACGAGTGCAAGATCATCTGGGCAGGTTTGTATCTTCCTACGTTGGCCAGGCTTTTCAACCACACACGAGGCATTTAGTATGCATCTTGGGATTATGAATGTTTTTGATGTGACGCGTTACGTGATTAAATTCCAGATAGCAGTTTGAATATGCATTAGTGGCCGATGTCATCAGACGTACAGTAGCGGCTTGCTAGAGTGGAAAATAGCGATGAGTCCGATGACTCATTGACCTCATAACGTTTTCAGATCGCCTGCTTTAAAAACTGTGGTATCACTGATTATGTTGTTTTTCTACTTACACATGACCCTAAAACAATTTTAAGGTTTTAGAACACTATCTTGTTTTTGTCGCTTTGCACACACGCACGCACACACATTGCATTGCAAAACGACACACAAGGGCATACGAGTCAAGAAAATGAGATACAAACCACACAGCGTACAACAAGCGCACGCACACGCACACGCACACGCACACGCACACACACACACACACACACACACACACACACACACACCCACACACACACACGGTTCACCGTTTTTCGTAGCAACAGCACAGGTACATGTGCTAGTTGGATATCGAGACCCGTGTCGATCAAAGCGCTAGATAAGTAAAATGTTGCATTTGTGCATGGGTTATTTAATCAGTGATACCACAGTTTTTAAAGCAGGCGGTCTGAAAACGTTATGAGGTCAATGAATCATCGCTATTTTCCACTCTAGCAAGCCGCTACTGTACTACTCGTGCTAGTCCCCAGTCCACGTCATATAGTACGAAGTACGTCTGGCGCTTGCGAGAATAGTATACGTCGTGCGCATTTCTTAGAAGATGGGACAGACAGGAAGCTGTACTGAACAATTAACATTTGCCCGTCTAAGCAAACTACTAGACCTCAGCAGCAAACAACCATCAACAACTTCATTACAGCCGTCTATCGATCGTGTTAATCGTGCGTGCATAATCGACAGAGCTCTCCCCATGTACTTTACACGCCCATCTCCACACGAGCCACACGAGCTCTTTATATAGATCGTGGCAGCGAAATTAAGGAGCGTTTTCAAATTTAATTTTCTAAGAGACACTATGTCTCTTCTACAACTTCTTTCTTACGCGGCACTGGAAATTAGTCTCTCCATCATGGAGTTACAGCGGCCTGAATTTGTAATTGCGTACATTTTTAATTGCACGCGTCAACTTTGACTGAAGTTCCATCCTGGTAAATTTTAATTATATACGCTAGGTCCGGCCCTTTTCGCTGCCACGATCCCATATACATATATATATATATATACGCTCGTTATGTACTGACCAGGGGTGATAATGATCCATTCATTCTTCCATCGCTTCAGAACCGTCGTTCGTCTGCAAAGGTGCCCAGCATGGTACTGTATGAAGCTGTCCTGAAAGACAGGCTCAGGTGGGGCCTGAGGTGAAGCCACAGTATGGTTCCGTGCCATTAAGAGTGTACCCCCGTGGTCAGCAAAGGGAGGGGTATATATGAAGTCGAGCACAGGGGAAACTGTTAAATTAATTTAAACATTCATGCGGTTTGCGGTATGCATCATGCAGTCAGTATAATATATAGCCTGAATAGTCCCTAAAAATAGTTTGCTCTCAGACTCATAGGGTGTGGTGGTTATTACTTAATTCCCCAAGCGTGCATCAGTACGCAGAACACGCTTTGCTTAGAAAGCGCAATGAAAAGGTTCTTGCTGGTCGTCTGGACGGTCACGTCTCTAACTACTGTCGTCGAAGGTACGTGTACGTGTGCTAGCTATAGACTTGCGTGCGTGCTCCCTTTCGCCATTACATAAAGTTTGTTCAAAGATTACAAACGACATGCGCACACGATCATTTGCATGTATTGTATGCATATCTATATGACTATATCAGTATCTCAATAGAGCTATGTAGGTAGGGCTGTCGAATAAATTCCTGGACCACTATTACTCCGGAATTTTTAGGCGTTTCTAATTGCATGAAATGCCAGCATTTTTCTATTTATAGAACGTCAGTAAATCATAAAAACGAGCGCTATACGGAAATGTACAGTTTAACTTGATGCTATTATGTAGGCACTGCGGAATCCGTGATTTTAGACCGTAAAATCCTAGACGTCAGAAGAAAATAATTCTGTTTGCAATTTTAAAAATATTTATTGACACCATTTGGTAAAAACGATCTGGTAGCTTCATTATGTATCATTATGGCTTACTATGCATTCAGAACGACTGCCGAATGCGTGGGCAATAGACCAGACTAGTTTTTAAGTTTTAAAACACGTGCCGTATTTATTAAGTGTTTTTCAAATCGAATATAGTTTTCTGGCCACGATTTTCGACTCCAAAACGCTGCGTCCCCTCCACGGTAAGTACTCTCCCCTCTAGATAATTCATCCTTCTATCTTTCTACGAAGTTTCATAAAGATTTGACGAAGCGCAGGGTACCTTCTACGATGCGCCAGTTACTGAACATCTTTGGGCCGATACATCAAATGGTACTATACACCAGGATCTACAGAAACATCATTTTTTATAACTTACATCATAACTTTTGGGTTTGGATCACTAAAATGTCGGAATTCCTATCTGACACTGAATTTTCAGGGTCAAAACATTAAGGTATCTTCAGGTTAAGGTTTTTGGCGTATAACTCAACAAATAGTTCGACTTAATGTCTAATGTCCTGGGCGTGCTCCTTTTTGTTGCACAGATAGCTCATTATAATAGCTTTATAGACGGAATGTTTGAACTCTTAACTCTAATTCGTTGTGAAGTTAGGATTGTTTTTATAAGGTTTTTGATATGAGTGCTTCTTAGCATCAGTACGGCCGAATTATTTCGACTTAAGAGATGAATCATGTCATACTATTCAGAGGTCCCTAAAGTAACCATATAATTTTTAATAATTTATAATAATTTATTGGACATTTGCTAACCATACTAAACATTGCTATAAAGGCAGAAAAGCTTAAAATTGAATTAAATGTTAGGATTCTTCAGTAAATTATTTGATTACGTGACGTCACTGAGGGTGTGCGTACTACAGATAGCCATGTACGGCGGGTTATCCGCGTCAAACGCCACGGGTTCTTTTCAGAAATCAGAACCAGTGCAGCTTGGCATCCCAAATGGACCATTCTGGAACAAGAGCCACGAGCCTAATCCGAAAGCGCGTGATATGACGGGTCTATTAGCGGAAGATCTCAGAGAGGAGGCAAAAGCATGGTGCTTGCAGAACTCGTTAAACGAATCAGAATTTCAGCTGACTCTAATGACATAGATTGCAGCAATATAATAATATAACATAATTATATACATGCATATATAATCAACAGTGTTGATGTCAACCGAACAGCCATAGCTGCACTGGTACTGCAACGAGTACAATAGTCAGCCAGGTGAGGGCCTTTATACATAGTATACCACCATTAAAAAACGTTCTACTATGGTTTTCAAGTGCAGCTAGATCTTAGAGTTATAGTTGCATGCTTCAGTATAGCCTCATAAGATGACTATACATCTTGCAAAATATATAGACAATTCCACAGGAGCAGCAAACCTTCATTTCCAGAGTTTAACTTCTCTGCAAGGTGCATGTAAATTTCACCAACGTACTATACGATGGGCAGATAACTCGGTATAAAGCAAGTTACCAAAAATATTGAATGATGATGAATCTGAAGAATAACGAATTGATGGTCATTGACATGCTCGTGACTATTTAATTGGTGATTTATGTTTGTGGCCAATGAAAATAATATTCTTCAATGGTAAATGATATTGTCCTCAAGTGTATGCATGCTAGTCAGTTTTTTGAAAATATACATGTGTGATGAATTTTAGTTAAAAACCATCTAAAAGTCTTAACAAAGTCAGAACCACTTATATGCAATGTTTGGAATTGATATCTTAAGGAAAGGCAAGGTTATGCTTTATTGTTCCTCAACCGTCACAGTTTTTATTGCAATTACGCATTGACCGCTGTACTAAAAAAGTTGTCACTTTAGCGCTACATATCTCCGGTGCTAAAACTGATACGGTGACGCATGAAATACTGAAAAACACAGTTTTTTTTTTGATAATATTATAATCTTTTGAGCATTTTTAAAAAAATTCCGCAGTGCGTATATTATGGCGTCAAGAAAAGACAATTGAAAACGGTCGGACCCAAGGTCTCACGTACACCTAAACGCTAGCGCTTACTGACTCCACGATGGACAGTAACTCTTATAAAATCGCTGGCGGGCAGTAGCGCAGCTGTGCTTCGGAATCATAGAACCATGCAAAACAAGCAAGTATGACGGTTAAAAAGGTACTTGAACCGACATTTTTGGTGGAGTTTGGAAATTTCTCAGAGCATTTTTTGCATATACGATTGGAAGTTTGGGGGGGGGGGGGGGGGGGGAATATTTGAGTGGCAGAGGGTTGCAGTATCATCCCGGGATGGTTCTTACACTCATGTACGTTGACTCACTCGCCGCCATATTGCGCTATTAGTTAGCAAGGCCCATGTAGCCAGGTCAGGGTAGTAGACATTCTTAAAATGCACATGCTATCTGAAAAAAAAAAAAAGAATTATGCCGCTACCACCAGTAATTCAATTTCACAACGTGTTCAGTAATTTCATTGCTTACTAGGGAGAGGGTGTGTAGATACTGTAGTGTCCCATACAACCGTTCCATTCAAGTTTTAGGTGATAATGATAGCAAAGCAGAATCAATACACACACGGAGACACAAACATGAAGTCCAATGTGCAAACGTAACACATACACAATGGTCCCCAGATCTAAACATCACAATATACAGATACAGATACATCACCCAGTGATGTTTTACATTCCCTCCACTTGATGGAATGTTTGTCTCTTTCCACCAGCTGCTTGCTCGTCCTCTCAGTTCACATGCAGGAATGGGGCATGTATACGTAACATATTGGTTTGTGATAAGAACAATGACTGTGGTGATGGCAGTGATGAAGTCCAATGTAGTAAGCCATGTGGTGTTAATGTGATGTTATTAATGTGCCATGAATTTAAACAGTATAAATTAATAAACAACCCCCCCCCCTCCCCCCAAAAAAAGTCATGACCCGAAACCATAATTGCTGACATCAGCATTAAGAGTTTGGCAGCTCCAGATGGACCATATAGGAATGCACCGAGCAATTCTAAACAATGACCTAAATCAATTTGATGTTATGTTTTGACATGCTCTCTATAAAAATGATTAAAATGCTGAAGATTGTATTTAAGGAACCCTGTGTTCAAGACAAGTAAGAGTGTAGAAATTGTCCTGCTAACTCTTATGTTTTTTAAAACTAATTTTACTTCTTGCCACTAACTTTTTTCTTTTCGTTTTACACCAAAACAAAACACTTTGCAATAAGTAACCTTTGCAATATAACTTTGTCCTCAGCTTGTTATCTGGGAGATATCCGTTTGTATGGAAGCAGTTCACATGGAGGCAGTTCACAGGGTACTGTACTACTCTGTGGCTTGAACCAATTCATTCCCATCTGTGACACTGCCTGGGGGCCTAATGAGGCAAAGGTGACCTGCAACCAGCTGGGGTACACAAGAGGTAGGTAATGGAAACTCTAGGACAAAGGTGCACTTGTAATGGCCTCTTCATTATATGCAGGTACTGCTGTTAATGGATCATACTTCAGTACTCCATCCTCACCCTATATGTGGACTGGCATTGGAGGGTGTGCTGGAAATGAAACCACCTTGTATTCATGTCCAGGGAGTGGAAATAACATGACATGCGGCATTTCCCGACATTCTGTGGGAGCTATCTGTTCCTACCCAAGTATGTGTGTAGGATATAATACATAAACCCCAAAAACATAAAACATCTATAGTACATATTTTAGGTACAGAAATATATGGATAGCCACACCCACTCCCATTGCACTCAGGCTTTTAATTTTGACTGCCCATTAAATCAAATAATTAAATCTACAATATTCCTAGTCCACATCTCCACATCTTTCCAGCCCCGATGCCTCTGGTAATATGACCATTTGATCATTTACTTTAATAGCATCAATGTGTATACCCCTCAATTTGGCAAGAACTGCTCGAGCATTTTCACAATCACATAAGTCCATTGACATCGAGTAGTGATAACAATAAGCTATTCTGGTGTTTATATTTCTCCATTGAAAACAGCGGGTCAAAGAAAATTAGCAGATTGTGTCATGCAAAGAACTGATATAATGATTTAGTATAACTTGTTGTAACATGACCATTCAAACTGCAAGGACTTTGAGACAGCTGTATAAGCTGTTTGAGGTTGTAATCCTGCTACCTAGTGTTTCTACATAGGATAGTCAGTTTTCAATCTCCTTTTCAACAAAATCATGTGTACCTTCTTGGTCACCTATGAAGCCCCAAGGCATCTCAATAACCTTAATCCCCCCATGTCACAATAACAGTGCATACATCAACCACAATGTTTTTATAAGTTCAAGGTAATATCCATTCTCTGGGTCCAACTAACAAAGTTACTCAAACAACTCATCATGCAGATGAGGTGGTTTTGTAGCACCAGCTGAATTCACCAGTGGACCAAACCAAGTTAATATCCTTTTGTTCATAAGAATTCGCGCACAGTAGTAAAATCTAATGGATGGAGTTGTGTGTGAAAGTCAGGGTCACCTTGAGTCTCAAAATTTGTTTCTTTTTTTTTTTTTGCAGATAAGACAAATGTCTCCTTACCTCAATTTTAAATAATAGCCACAAACATATTTGAAAAAGAGCAACGTGAGAAGGTGCATGCTTGTTTCATAGCCTTTTACATAGCTTGTTAACTGATTAATGCTGAAATACGCATATCTGCATCAAAAATGTGTTTACTGTTACCAAAGAATTCTTCCAGACCTTTGAAACATTTTACGGCTCCATATTATATTGTTGAAACCCCTCCCACTACCTAACATTCCTCTGCTGCCTCATTTAGTTGATTTTTGACAACTATTTTAGTTAAACAAAAATATTCCAGTGTTAATCAGTTTAATAAAATCAACTTTCTGTTTGTATACATAAAGTTCAAAACAGCCAACTATTTACACAACACTTATTTGATCAGTGCATAGGTATTATCTTTCATCTTTCCTTATAGGATGCACTTCTTCACAATTCAGTTGTAAAAATGGTATCTGTACCAGCTCTGATAATGTATGTGATGGTTATAATGACTGTGGAGATAACTCTGATGAAGTCAAGTGTGGTGAGCTCTGTGTTATACATTTCTGTGTGTTCCATATACCTGGCTAACAGTTTTGAGCATAAATAGATTAATGTTTTCTTATTTTGGGCTCAATGTACATAGGCTGGTGCAAATTTCTCTAATTTACCTGTTTAATGTACAGCATTGCTATGGTTAGAAGCAACGTGATAAAAAAAATGTTTTACATAAAATAATATTGGCCTTCATGCAAAATTATAAATAGGCTCTCTGTTTGCGCTGAAACAGAAATGCTGTTGGTAGGAATCAGACCAAGTTATTCATACTGATACATTGTATAATTAACCAATTCCTCTAACCTAATAGTGGAGTTTTTTTATAGGTACATTATCATCAATGTACACATACACACACACACTTAGACCAAAAATAGTTACATTGAAATGAACACTTTTGGAAAATAATAGTGATTGAGAGTGGTGCTGTTTAGCAAGGTTCCATATAGGGTTAATGCAGATTAAATGAAGTTATTGAAAATATATGACTTGCATCTATAGATAATCAGATCACTTATCTCTTTGTCGCTAACTTCTAGGGAACAAAAGATACTTGCGCCCACCTCTCGTACTCAGTCATATGTCATTCATTGACACTTGTTTCCTTCCATTTGCCTTGCAATCCTCTATCTATACAACCTTATTGAAGAGAATGTTTTTATTTGCTTTTTACTAACACTGTTAAAATCAGTACTTCCTACCTACCAATTAACATAGAAGTCAATATTATAATGATTTTGAAATAGATTGGATTAGAAATATGTAACTTTTTAAACACACTGAGCTAAGAAAACCATGACACTGTACCCTTTTCTGCATACCTGCTTATCATTCTAATAGATAGAAGATTGATTTTAATGTTATATTCCTGGCATCTAACTGCCCTGAACCCTAAAACCTAACAGTGTAAAAATGTACTGGAGCAAGTTAATTACTTGCCCTCTGTAAAGACAAGTTAATTACTTGCCCTCTGTAAAGACAAGTTAATTACTTGCCCTCTGTAAAGACAAGTTAATTACTTGCCACCACTGTACTGGCTGATGCATTCCTTCATTTTATAAAAGTTTGCACCAGAGGAAGCATTCGTCTGGAGGGAGCTAATTCTCTGGCTGCTGGAACAATTTCTGTGTGCTACAATAATTCATGGAGAGGAGTTTGTGACTCTACCTGGTCGTTAGCAGAGTCCTATGTACTCTGCAAGCAGCTGGGTTATGAGAGCAGTAAGTGACAACTACAAATATTGTAAATTTATTTCATCTCAATTCCAGCTAGCCTGAGATATTCAGGTTCATATTTTGGAAATGGAAGTTCAAGATCAACCATCAGCATCACGTATAACTGTTATGGTTACGAGAATAGATTATCTTCATGTCGGCGGTTTGTCCCAGTCCTCAACGCCTGTACCAACAGCCATCTGGCTGGGATACGTTGCATCTGTAAGCCAAATAACAAGATCTTGCATGGTAAAAATGTCTATATTGATATTACTATAACACATTGAGGACAAACATTCTGGATGTTCAGGTCATCACTAGAACTGAAATGCAGCAATATAATTTTAATTTGATTAAATATGAAGGGTTTTTAAAAATAAATTAGTACTGTGATAAGCCGGGAGGGAGAGGAGAAGGAAGAGGTAGTGTATCAGGTAAGGTACTCACCATCCCTTTCCTATACAAAACAACATTATCTTATTGCTAATAATAAATGGTTCACCTCAGTATCTCTCTAGTCAGGTCTGTGGCAAGACCCATCATGGGAAGATAAGGAGTTAATTAGAACTTTTGTAGAGTTTAGTTTTTGGTGTATTGGTGTATGTTTGAGTTTAATAATGTACAGTTGTAACAATAATCGTTATCTTATTGCTGCACCATAAATGAACCTCATGCGTAATCCATTGCAATTCTCTACGAACAGCATGTACTGGCTACTTCCAGTTCTTGTGCTCAAATGGAAAATGCATAGATGATTCATATAAGTGTGATGGAAAAGATGACTGTGGTGACAACAGTGATGAATCCTGCAGCGGTAAGGTGACCACTTTAATTAGATGAGTGTATATGTGCACATGTACTTGATGTTGCTGGTATGCATGGTGTGTGTTGCATGCAGGGTATGTGTGCATGTCATATGCTGGGATAGTCTATGTCCATATGAACATGTATGTTTGCACTTGATGTGCAGCATCATGCGTCAGATTCTGTTCTGACCTTTTAATTTCCACAGCTGGTGTCTCGTCATCTACCATTACTTATTTGTCCATCGGAACATCATTTGGAGGGTTCGTTGGTTTGACAATACTGATTACTGTCATAAAAATTTTCTGCAAGAGGCCCAAGTGCTCTAAAACATGCCGTGTGTCAACAAGGCAGGCTGCAGAATTAGAACCTGACCCAGTGGAAGATCTGCCACCTTACAGCGCCTCAGAGGTGTATCCTGATCGAGCACTGCTCTACCCAGATACAGCCATTACAGGGTGTGTGTACCCACATCCAGCAAAAATATACCCGCAGGCATACTCAGGGCCTTGTGTCCCCCCGGAATACCCACCCTACCCTGCAGCAAAGTAACTGGAACAAACATTTCTGTGAATTCATTTGCATAGCATGCTAAGGGTTACCTAGTTTATTTTTTAGGATATAAGCCATTCCACTTTTAGCCACTAATTGAACAAATGACACAAAAACATTTTTTTTCATTGTTGTCAAAGCATGTTGCTAAATATGCATTAGCGTTGATGCTTTAGGAATGCAGTTAACTCATTATGCAATCAGCTCTGAACGATTATTAAATCATCAATCACAAGACCATTCTAAAGTCTTTATCAGCAGAACAGCAAGAATACTTCGCGGAAATAGTAAAGTTAATTCTTGCCTAGTCTCGTCCAGTCTGATGTGGCGTATGTTGGGCCTGGGGACGAGACAAATCAAGCATCAGTGCACTACAAAGACACTTCACTTCACGCTATAGAGGTTCATCAAAGGCTCAACAGGTGTATGCTGTTACACGTGAACGAGGACAGAACCAACCATTTAAAGATAGTTGATAAATCTAATGTATTTCTGCACGTCTCACAACGAAAGTAGAATGCTTGTTTCAGTACGGGGCCGTTCATAAATTACGTCACGCAGAAGGGGGGGGGGGGGGGGGGGGGAGGGTATCAGCCAGTGTGACGATGTATACATTAAGCATACATCAGTATGGTATAATGTGTGACGAGGGGGGGGGGGGGGGGGGTCCATAATGGTCAAAAATAGCGTGACGTAATTTACGAACGGCCCCTACTTTTAAGAAAAGAGTGAAGCCTATTGGCTGTAATCAAAATTCATGATCATGGAAAAAAAACTATGAGACCATCCCCCCACCCTCCTTGTCTACACCTATGTTGTATGTTTTGTATTTGTCTTTTTTTTTTTTCTAACTGCTGCCGCCAAGAAGTCACCACAAGCAGCATTTTTTGCAATAACAAAATCATTACGGTGTGAATAGTCCTATTTGCAGAGAGTCTCCCATCTTTCCGATCTAGATTTTCAAACACTGCGTGATGCCATTTGTAAGCATTTTCTTCCAGCACTCTTCCAAGGTAATATCTCAAATGAAGAAGAAGAACACCTTTTTCTCCCAGTACGCCTAGCAGGTCTAGGTTTGAGAGATCCAATCAAAACAGCTACTACTGCATACTGTTCTTCAAAACTGGGCACACAAGTAGTTCAAGAATCTGTCAAAGGTGTTACAGTATTTAGCGTTCCTGAACATCTTAACAAGCTGAAGCAAACAGTTTCACACACTCGTCACACTCAAAATGCTGCAGACCTAGCTAAGCTTAACACTCTCATCTCTAAGTTTTCACCGGAACGACAATGAGCCTTAAGGAGAGCAACAAGTGGTACATCATCCTGGCTGACATCTACTCCATTTGAAAGGTATCATTTTGACTTGTCTCCATATGAATTTAAGGATGGTCTTGCAATACGCTACCTGAGGCACCCTGCTGATCTGCCTGCATGCTGTGACGGCTGTGGAGCTGACTTCACCCTGCAACATGGTATGGACTGCAAAAAGGAGCCTAGAAATACAGAGGCATAATGAAGTGAGGGACTGCTTGGGAGACATTTCATCAGAAGTATGACCATCTGTGATAAAGGAACCAATTGTAAGGGAGGCAGATCCCTCCCCTCCCCTCCCCTCCCCTCCCCTCCCCTCCCCTCCCCTCCCCTCCCCTCCCCTCCCCTCCCCTCCCCTCCCCTCCCCTCCCCTCACCTCCCCTCCCCTCCCCTCCCCTCCCCTCCCCTCCCCTCCCCTCCCCTCCCCTCCCCTCCCCTCCCCTCCCCTCCCCTCCCCTCCCCTCCCCTCCCCTCCCCTCCCCTCCCCTCCCCTCCCCTCCCCTCCCCTCCCCTCCCCTCCCCTCCCCTCCCCTCCCCTCCCCTCCCCTCCCCTCCCCTCCCCTCCCCTCCCCTCCCCTCCCCTCCCCTCCCCTCCCCTCCCCTCCCCTCCCCTCCCCTCCCCTCCATAATTCCAGATACTTCATTCCTGTTTCTGTCTTGTACCTGAGGAGCCTGTTATTGATTTCATCATTAAACACCACACACACTTTGGGGGAGGGATATTTTGGGTGAACGGTAGCTCGGAGCACCTCTTGCAAGGCTCAGTGAGCGTACTGAGTGCCACCATGCCCCAACCACAGCACTTACAGGAGACCCTCCCGCTGGCCCCTCCCATCAACCCCTTGGCCCCTCCCACCAGTCCCTTGCTGATCGTCCTTGACAACCTCTGCACTGATGTGATGCCTGAAGCCATGCTGTCTGTCCTGGCGAGCTGCCACACCCACATCATTGTGATCACCACCAGTCCAGAAGCCATGCAGGAAGAGGCACGCACCAGGCTCCACAGGGGGTCCTGTGTCCACAGGGTGGAGCCGTTGAGCCCCCTCTAGGCAACACAGAGGCTCGTGTATGCGTTGCAATCGAAGGTTCATCTCGTTCCCCTCAACAGTGACCAGGAGCTATTGGCACGGGTGGTGGGCGTGTCCCACGGCTCACCTGAGCTGGTCGACGCCTTCTCATCATTGCTGTTACAGCGCGGCACCAGGAACAAGAGAGACGCAGAGCCAATGGACGAAATAGCGTTACCCAGTGAGGATGTTCTTTGTGGCGATTCTGGGGACTGGCTGGCTCAGGTGTCCCATTCTCTGCTGGGAGGGTTCAACTCTAGCCCCGCCTACCTCAGTCCAGAAGAGCAGCTGGTCCTGTCCAGCTTACTTCTCTTTGGGGAATCCCCCATACCAGAGGTTGTGGTGGATGCAGTCCAAGAGATAGTTGGACAGGCGTCTCCTAGGGGGAGTTGCCCCCCTCTGGAGTGTACTGGACGAAGGGGGGCGTGTCATGGCTGTTGCCATGGCGCACAAGGCCCTGAGGAATGCATGCCAGCGTGTACCAAGAGAGGACGATTACACGTGGGCGGTCTGCAGTGCAATGGGTGTGGCTCTTGCGGAGGCAGCAGGGGGCGTGGCTGGGCTCACGGAGGACTGTTATCACCTGCTCTACAAGCCTGTGTCCCGTGAAGATGTTATGATGTCATCATAGACAGGAGGTGTGTGAGAGGCACTGTGATATGTGGACCCTGGTGTGGAAGCCAGAGGGAGATACCATCAAGACGTGTGTACACAAAGGATGAATAATAACTGGCTGGAGCCAACTCCCATTGTGTGACTCCATAACTACTCTTTGCACTAACACTGTGGTAAATGATACTGTAACATACAAAACACTATAGTTCTGAAATATGATTTATTGATGACATTGCATGTAGATATTTACAAGTATTTTAGACCTACTACATGTATTTTAGCTTGTCAACAGAACAAGCACAGCTGAAGTCATTGTTGACCCGTTCCTGTTAAGTGATTTCATAGTGATCATGTCATGAAATGTGACAGAGGTTAATTGGCACAAACGCGTCATTAAATATTAACAATTAAACAGCTTGCACTACTTATCGGTATGTTCACAAGGTATGTTACATCTATCTTTTTTTTAAATGGCCAACTCTTCTTGCGACCTACACACCAAAGTGCAGCGAGCGCCCACCTTGATATTAATTAGCAGTGTAAGGACAAGCCAAAGTCCTATTCAGTCACTCAGGGCATTAAATAAATATTGAGAACGATTAATTCATAGACATATAGAAGCTTACAACCCCGTCATTTTTGACCGCGCTAACTATGAAAGTTTTGCACACCACAAAAGGAGGAACCGATCTTATGTAATATTAACATGTAGAACACTTCGCACTATCTTGGTCGTCAGGCCACTGAAACACCATAACCAACCAGGAGATTCATCCAACAGAAAAGTGACTACTGTGCATACCCTACGCCAGTGGTTACACAGTGGCCTAGTCCAGTGCAACCAGTGTAGGGTTAATATTTTATTTTCGACAGGCTTACTAGTAGCACAGTTACACTATAGCAACGCATATACTTTAGCATAGGCGTAGGGGAATTAAATATTCATAAGCCACACCTACTTCAAGAGATGTATGGGAGGGAACCATCTTTTCAATCGCACCCTAAACCCGGACTGATGTATGTGTGGATGAGAAGACACTAAATGTATAAAGACGATACATCACTGCTATCTCTCATCCATACTATATATTAGTCTACACAGATGCTTCATTAACACCTTGATGGTAAGATAGTCAAATGTTCCCATAGAAGTCAAATGTTCCCATGGAGATGTATGGAACCATCTTTTCAATCGAACCCTAAACCTGTACTGATGTATGTGTAGATGAGGAGGCACTAATTAGAGAAAGAGGAGGCATCACTGCTATGTCTCATCCATACTACGTTTTATACAGATGCTTTATTAACACCTTGATGGTCAAATTTTCCCATATAGTCCTCACCCATACTTGCCTTACTTCTTCCTGAAGAACTTTATAATGAATTGATACCGGCCCACTAGTACAATTTTATTCACCCTGAATAACAGAAGTGGGCTCAGCCCCCATACTTTTAAAAGCCCCCTTCCCCCCCTCCCCCTTTCCAACACCTATGTAACATGCAGGCAATAAGGTATGTAAATATGATCATTATCAGGTCAGTCAACCTCCATCAGTTAGCGTGCATTATAAATGTCACGTTTTTTTTATGACCATACACACCCCCAACCCACAAAAATATCTTTATTCATTTGCTGAGATGGCTCATTTATATCAAGTGTTGACTCACAAAATAGTGTTTTTGTTTTCTGTGTTGTATTTTTATCTGGGAGAAGTGATACTTCACATATACATATATATTCTAGCTGCACCTACTAGCCAATGGGATGCAATGACTAGCTGCACTTAGTCAATAATATGTTTCCAATCATGGTGGGTGGGCCACAGTCCCTTCATAACTTACTGTTGTTTCCACAAATAGCAATCTATCAATCAATCAGTCAATTATAACACACAAACAATTAAAAGTAACTCAAAGTTTTAGTATCTGTTTGTTTGCAGACTAACATACTCTCATATTTTAGCTTCTGATACACATCTTATACTCCAAGCAAATTCCACTGCTCATCTTCAACGATGTATTGATGAGGTGAATGACAGCGGTCACTGCTTAACAGAACCCTTAGGCTTGGCAAGGGGGTAAGGTCTCTTGACAAAACCCTGGCATTTCTCAATGTTTGCCGCACACGTGAGCACAGGCGTTTGATGCCTGTCGTTGATCGAGACACACGACTGTTGCTCATCCTCTTCTTTCGATGCTTCAGCTCCTTCAAAAGTAGATCCACCAACTGAAGCACTATTGGTCCATTTTGAGCATATGCATTTGTGCTAGTTCGCACATCGTCGGCCACTGCAGCCATGCGCGAGCAAGTCCCCTGGGACCCAAGCACTTCATCGGCTATCTCATGGGCCGTGCAAATGGCAGCCAATGTAGGTAGTGACAAGCACAATGAATTGGGAAGATAGAACTTCAGTTGGCCTCTAGTATCTGGTGATTCTTGTGTAGGAGTCTTCAGGAGCCTCAGTTTAGCCATCAGTGGTAACCCGTACAACGTTACCAGCAAGGTCTGTCCATAGTGACTCCCAAGAGGAATCTCTGTGGTGTATGGAGTGAGCTGCAAGTCATCCCTCCCCATGTCTGTCATGCTGCAGCCAGCTCCATCCACGACTGTCAGCTTGCACGAGCGCAGAAGAGGGCAGCGACGGATGTCAACCTTCCCGTACTTCCAGGAGATGAAACCTGTCTTCTGTAGTTGATTGAGCCTACCCAAAACCACTGCCGACTGGCCTGGAACATCCTTCTCCATTTGCTTCAACCTGTCCTTCTCCCACTTGTGGTGTGGTGAGGCACTGGTATGAAATGACCCAAGGTGTCGGTCTGAATACTCGTTAGGCTGGATTTGTATTGGGACTGATGCTAAGGCAAGGTGAAACTGAATGCTTCTGTCTCCTCTGTCAAGGAATTTAGTTTTGCTAAGTTTCTTAGGAGGTGATGGAGGAAGGAACAACACCATGCTGGATTGGAGATCTTGAAGAGGTGCACTGTATGGCTGCCCCTGCCTGTTGTGGAAATGATCGACAATGTCCATAGGAGAGAGAAGTTTCAGATCACAGTGTGGGTAGAGGATCATTTTGCCATGGTAACGACCTTTCCATGTCACAGGATGTGGACTGCCGGTTCTATCATCGACGGAAAGGCCATGATGGCGTGGTATGTCCCAGAAGTCCACACTTGCACCAATAGTCTCCAAAATGGACTGCCAAAATACAAATTCTTTTCTGGAAATGTGCTCATTTGTAACAAAGAGAACATCAGCAGTGGGTGTGGCTGGAATGTAATCAGGGGTAGCCTGAAATTTCTCATTATTATATTCTATCAGCTTGTCCCTGAGATAGAGATCGGCCTGCCAGTAGCAGCGGTCAAAGAGCTCTGCACGGCTCTCCATTTGCACTGCAATGTTGATTTCCATGGTTTCAGATGGACGTATGTTATGAACAGTGATGTGCATACTGTCCTGGGCATTTGGATCATGTCTCACAGTGCAGGGAGGGTCATTGACAACTCCAATAGGAATGAGCCGAGCATCAAGATGGATCCTTAGGGTGACCAGTCCACCACTTCCACGGAAGTCTCCATAAGCTATGGAGGAGATGTTGTGAAGACCAACACTAATAATGCCAATCTCTCCTCTTCCAAGGTGCTCAGGGTTTCTTAGGTGTGCAAGTTTGATTGGATATTGGACTACCATTCCTTTCCTCAAGAATGACTTTTCAAATGGTCGTCCAATCAGATCAATGCGAGGATGGAATTCTGCCGATGACACAAAGGGTCCTGGGGCATTTGGTGGAGGTTGGTCAAATATCCTTCCATAGAATGTTACGGGGATCTCAAACCTTTCTCCTGGTTGCAGTCCAGGGAGATGGAACGATATTGGCTCAAAATTGATTGTTTTGGTGGAAGGGATAGATGCAATAGCGCCAGCTGGAAGGGGAAGTCCCCCACTATTGACAAGTGTCACCTTACTAACATCAATACGTTCATTTGGCTCAAAAATGCCATCATCAATGGATGATACAGTTTCAAATTTTACCACCTCAGCATCATAGCGAGTTGCTGAATCGCACAGTACTTCCCCTGTTGGTGAAGTGATGACCCAAAGGATGGCTCCATTTGGAGCAGGTTTCCCATCTCCTCCTTTAACCCCACTTTCTCCATTAGCTCCTCTGATTCCATTAATACCAGATTTGCCAGGATACCCAGAAGTTCCAGAAGAACCATAATATGTAACATATCCTTGAGCATTCCTAGATACTCCACCACTGCCTCCACGTCCCCCTGCCCCTCCTGCACCACCTATCCCACCAGCCCCTCCTTCTCCTCCTTTTCCCCCAGCTCCACCTGTACCAGGAGTGCCATCCAAACAATCAGCCTCCACCAGTACCAGGAGGGTTGGGTCAGAAGTCTTTATCACACATACACCTCCATGACCAGCGTTCCCTCCACCCCCTCCATCTCTAGCAGTACCTCCACCCCCTCCATTACCACCACGACCTCCATCACATCCTGGTCCACCAGGTCCACCATCAAAACAAGCCGAACTGTAACCAGGCATTCCACTACTTCCATCTCCTCCATGCCCTCCTCTTCCCCCTGCTCCACCATCTCCTCCCTTCCCTCCATTGCCTCCATCTCCTCCTCCACAGTTAACAAACAAGACTGCCTCACACCTTTCTCCACCAAGCTCTGCTGAAAAGCGACATGTCCCGCTAACATTTAGCTGACTGCAATCCCCACTTAAGGCCACAATAACGTCACTAGCCCCAGTTGCATCTTTACCTCTCTGTCCCACTGAACCTTTATCACCATCTGTACCATCTGTACCATTGTCTCCTACTAAAAGAAACAAACCTGCATTACCTGCCATCCCAGGGACACCATGTTCACCGTTCTTTCCAGGGACACCATTTTCACCGTTCTTTCCATTTGCTTGCAAAACAAACCCATGAGGCTTGGTGTGTGCTCTCTTAGCTGTGAGCTGGATGACCTCAGGCAGTCTGCATGCATGCTGTGGTGTGTCCGTAACCTTCTTGCGGTCTCCATGGAGCAACTGTTTCTTAGCAACAACTGGCTTAGCTGTAGGAGGTGGGCGTGGGTCCCGATATATGACTGCCTTATGTGTGTGATCCAAAAAGAACAGGCACTTGTTTGTAGGATCCCAGAGAGCCTGGATGCCATCTTGAAGGCCAATCTCAGTCCCATACCCAATGCTGAATGGAGGTAATTGTGCAGGACCCAGTGGTGGCCGAAACGTATTGTGCCATGGGCGTCGCAAAGAGTGTGTTGGAACTGCCAAGGGATTGTATCGAGGCACGACCTGGCCCCTTGTTTGGATGCTTCCAGCGCTCTCAGGGAAGTAAAACCTCAATGGAACCTGCTGCACAATATTTTCATACTGAGACAAGGCAGTGATGGTACTGTGGCCAGCAGGAAGCTCATGTACTTCTGCCTGCACACTAAGTACTTGGTCATTTGGGCTTGGTACAACTCCACCTTCTATATGGTGAATTACATCCCATAAGCCATGCATTTGCTCCACACCAATGGGAGCAGTTTGTCCTTCAATCTTTGGAGAGAATAGCCCTCTTCCTGAGGCTCCAAGGGCAGCCATAAAGGTGCGCATGCTGAAGGCATCTGAAGCACGAAAACAGCAAATTTCTTCCCCTGAGGCATGTTGAATCAAACTAAATGTCAAGAAATTGCTGTCAGTTACGCTATCTGTTGCTGGTGTCACATTAAAGACAATAAAACTAGGTATACTTTTTATTGATTTTGATCGACCCTTTTCAATTTTCGAAATTTCATGTTTGGTGTCTCCTGCAATTTAGAATTGTTGAATAGTATTAATCTTAACATAACATAACAAGAACTAAAACTTGTATGAATACAACACACAAAGACATCAAGATATGACAATGATATCCTTAATAAACCACATTGGCAGCAATAAAAGGTGCAAAGATGTGTAGCACCCACTGTATGATTAATATGAACCTTGAACCTTGATCGTGTGCGCATGCGTGTCATGTCCTATACATGTGCATGTATTTGGTACCTTGAATGATCTTTGGCTGCTGTTACCTCCAAGTCTGTTACAGATGGATAAATGAGATCAACTTAGTCACTATGAAACCTAATTTATGTGGGTAGAACATCCTGTCAAGTTGATTAGGACGTTTCAGAGCTATCTTTGTGAGGCTAATGATAATGCTCAACTTAGTGTTGCTGGCTGAAAAGATCAAATTCTGTTCTTCATTGACACCAAAGAGAAGCAGTTGCTAATGGTCTTAATGAAGCTTTGGCATGCATTTAAGCATCAGGACTTAGTATATCACTTTCAGGTTGCTGTTACACAAGTAAGTTGAATTTTCAATCACTGGATAAATATTATGTCAAGAGAATTGCTGTGTTTAATTCACTGGCCAGACAAAGAGGTTATTTACCAATACTTGCCGGAATGTTCAAGCCCTCCTTTATACGAGCAGTATGCATTATAAATTTTTATCCAACAGGCATCACAAATACATATACAAGTAGAACGAGCCATTGGAAGACAAAAGAAATATAGTTTAACACTACCAGTTTTTATCCTTAAAACATCTACCGCTGTTAGTTATGCTACAATTGACAAAATACTTATCACATCGAATCTTCAGTGTAACTTGATTTTTGTGTGATTTTCTGTTCAATTACGCAATGATTTCTAAATGATTCGACGCTTTTTTCCCCTCTGTGGACGTTGTGTTGTTATCACCGCAAATGAACTTCTATACTTTGCCCACAATTTGAATTCATTTGTGCATGAAATTATGATAGTGCTCAGACACAAACCAGTGTGTATGTATAGGGTCAAGGTTGGGAGGATGAATGCTAACCCTTGCCAAAGAAGTTTTCCTATATATAAATCCTGCATGATGCATGAATATGTCTTATTTTCCTGCGAGCTATAGTTGTCCTGCTATAAGAGCGGCCAACTGCATGTATTTGGGAAGCTGCCCCTATCTGCGAAATACTGATGTAAACAATTGGCTTAATTGGTATGGTTATATCGTTCTATCTGTTAGCCAAATAAGACCAAGATCGTCGCCAAATATTGGCCGCCATAATCAAAGTCTGTTCATGCAGTTTAAGTAGGCACTGATGCAAGCCCATGCCCATGTGTCTTGGCCAAGAACGTTTTGCTGTGCATGTGTGTGTGTGTGTGTGTGTGTGTGTGTGTGTGTGTGTGTGTGCATGTGTGCATTTGAGTGCATGTGTTCATACATGCACACATGCACTGCATATTGTATAATAATTTCCATTATTCTTCAAGTATGTGTTGTACGTTCATATATAAATATGGATAATAGCCGCCCGCCCGTCAAAAAAAAAAAGCCCGGGACGGGAAGCAACATTTGGAGTGGCTTTAGGTATTCTCTAATACAACGATTGCTTGGATATAATTATACGTTATAACCGCAAGGGCTGCATGCATATTTACGTGGGTGTTGGTACGCCCCTGCCGAGCAATGTACATTACGGAACTGTATGTTTCACCGCCATACTGCATAAAACTGAGTGTTCCTTCGTACAGTTTGCATTGAATATCCGGATTTTTTTTTCGGACTCGCAGACAGGATGCATGCATGTAGTTTAAGATGGATCTCGATTTTCCTAGAATCTCGTTCATGCAGAATACACTTGTTTGTTTCTTATAGGTATTGAAATAGCAATTTAAAATAACCGGATGCAGCTTTTATCGATCTGATTTTATGATGCACACTGCGCCTTCCAGCAACCAATCCTGAAACGAAAGTTGCGCTATCGTTATAATGAACGCCGGTTATTTGGATCAGTACAAACTCTGTCAAGCTCAGTAGAGTATCAGTACCACACATGACTGACACGAGTACACTGAACTGTCACCGTGTATCGCCGTGCCGGGCGAAGTCTATATTACGGAGTCGAAATGCGCACGGAGCAAAATGACGTACTGATGGCATTCCATGCATCATGCATTCATGCATGGAACTAACTTGATATAGGTTTTCATGCACGGTAGGGAAAAACCCGGTGAGAGCGGCACTCAGCTACGTCGTCGGTATCAAAGGATATACGCCTTCCGCGCGCACGCAAATAAGCATGCATGCGCAGGTACATATTATGACCCGGCAGTATCCCCATTAATTATATCTTACATACGCCCATCTCCACACCAGCTTTTTATATATATACCCGACTTATGCATGTACTGACCAGGGGTGATAATGATCCACTCGTCCTTCCATCGATATCGCTTCAGAACCGTCGTTCGTCTGCAAATGTACCCAGCGTGGTACTGTATGAAGCTGTCCTGAATGACAGGCTCAGGTGGGGCCTGAGGCAGAGCCAAAGTGTGGCTCCGTGCCATTAAGAAGTATATGCGCCGTGTCAGCAAAGGGATGGGTATAAAGTCCTCGGGCCGAGCGGAAATGGCTGCTATTTAGTTATACCATAGATAATAAAAAATATTATCTATATACACCTCGATATACACATATACAATTGCATGTTTTTTGCGGTTTGCAAACATGGTTCAGCTAATGACATTGTGGGGATAGAACTCATATTTTTCCCTTGTTTACAGATAAAATCTGCCAAGAGTGGCCACCCTAATTAGTTTATTTTTTCAAGCATGCGCAATCATGCTTTGCTTCGCAATGAAAAGGTTCTTGCTGGTCGTCTGGACGGTCACATCTCTAACTACTGTCGTCAAAGGTACGTGTACGTGTGCTAGAGTATACATGCAGGCTTCGGCCGTGTTTGCTCACTTTCACTATTAATTAAAGTTTGTAGACGATTTCACTCATGACGTGTTTGCCCGGATCGAATTGCGTACGCAGTTCATTCCACACCGGCCTAGTCGGAATGAATGGAGACAATGACATTTGACAGCTAGCTATTCATGTAGATCGTATGGATGAAGGCCACTATACCATACCTTATTCAGGGGCGGCGGGGGGGGGGGGGGGGGGGGGGGGGGGCTGTAGCCCCCCCCGCCCAATCTGATTTTGGTCCCCACCATAATTGTGACACACCTTAACATGAATAAGCGTTAGCGGTGTAGTTCACGTAATGTGATTCGCTGCCAGTAGGCCACTCATCGATTTAATTACCTGTCCAATTGCTTTGTTCGTCGGCAAATGTTGAGCAGCATGCAAGTGTACGATGGTAATCAGAGATAATATCTCTGCTGTAATGAAATCATTATCGTGTCAAACTTCAGCCCCCATTTAAATTCCGCTTCCGCCACCCCTGCAGTTATGCAGAAATATATAGTTGGCGTATCAAGCCAAATAATTATTCAAAATGTGCATGAATACTAGCATACTATAGTGTACGTAAATTATTTTTTTGATCGCAAATTCATTACTGGTTAGACACTCATGATTTAGAATCTCTATGGGACGCTACAGCAAATAATCTATGCTACGTACAGCCCAAGGCCATCGGATGGGGTCTTTACTCAGTGGACCCCCCACCCCACCCCACCCCCCCCCCCCCCCCCCCCACCCCCTCCCAACAACGATCACAGTTCCAGATTTAATAGCGTGTTTAGAGTGCTATGCGGCTACGAATTTTAAGTTTGTCTTGCGGTTAAGAACGTGTTGGCTCATGCTTAGTCATTAATGGCAAAGAATCATTCAGAGTTAGGATTTAAAAAGTTATCCATGCAGTGAGAATACAGGCAACAATTTTCGAGCAGTGTTTCAATTTCAATCGTGACAGAAAAAAAAAAAAAACACGCTTAGATTTTTCAATCGATTTATAATGAAGACAGCAATAAAATTACGGTGGCCCTGGCCTGGAGGTCGCGAGCGAACACAATACAATTAGGGGGTTCGTACAATGGGCGGTTTTGCGGTTCAAACAAATAACAAAACCCGGGTTTCGGGTTCAGACAAGTACCAAAAAGCAGTTTGCGTTGCCGGACTTAACCTGCCCTATAGCGGATAACTGGTCCTAAAAATTTTCATCAGCTTAATGTTTATTTGAAAAAGAAAAAAAAAGGACATAATGAAAATCTGATTGGGCGGTGATGTTTTTTCATTGTTCGTCAATAACACACAAAAATTAAAAATGTTAACTGACTGTAATGACTAAGATGCATTCATTTTCAGTAACCCCACTCCAATAAACACGTTTTGAAGGCTTTCTCCATGCCTAATGGATGAAAATTGCTTCATAACTATAGGTAGTTGGTACAAAGCATTTGGCCTAGTTGATTTTTAAACCCGTAAAAAAGTTATATGTCAATGTAACTTGGGTACCCCCCCCCCCCCCCCAATATGAGCCAATGTGGGGATTTTAGGAGATTTGACACCGTGTGGTTTTTTCGTTTACTATAGACGGGCATTTGACTCCAGAAGAGGCGGAGATCAATTGTATTACTTGTAGAGAGTATAGGACAAAGGGTACAGGTTATTACTTGTAGAGAGTATAGGACAAAGGGTACAGGTTATTACTCATAGAGAGTATAGGACAAAGGGTACAGGTTAGTATAGGACAAAGGGTACAGGTTATTTTAGTAATGGTGCAACCTGTCTGCCAGAACTTGCATATTTAGTGGCTCAGATGTGTATTATTATTATTTTAAAATAATACATGAACATGTAATACATGAATACATACATGTTTTAATGAATATACAGTTCTACTTACAAGCACAACTAATCACCCTAAGTTCCACCAACCTACCCTTGGACAGCTTCCCTTCCCATGATGGCCCTTGCCACGGACCTCCAATGACATGTTGAGGTGGCTTAGATTTCAGACAAAATTTTGGGTTTGGGGATGGCCTGGCTGATGGAAAGCGCAGAGAAGCAAGCCGGGAAAAAAACACTCTGAGCCTCTTTCCCCAATTGCCATACATTTCCACAGCTACCATCCTAACTCAGTGGCGGATCCAGGAATTTGGCAAGGGGGGGGGGGTCCGACATAAATAATTAATGAGGGAGAGGGGCAGAAGAGGTGCCGTGTCGAACTAAGGGTATGGAGGAGAGATGTAGCATGCGCATATGTAGAATTCAAGATATAATATAGAGGGAAAGCGCTGAACTTTTTAAAAATTCGAAACACTGCATTAGATAATTCATAGTCATTATTGAGGGCCTGAGGGGACGGGGGGGGGGGGGGGGGGGGGGGGGGCCCGGACCCCCAGGTCCCCCTCGCTGGATCCACCCTTTGCTGAAATCCAAGAACCTGCGTGAGGGGCAGAAATCGAAAGGATTCAAGCCTAATTATTATTATTATTTTAAAATCATATCATAGTTTTTATACATAAGAATACAAGATGCAAGAGATACACAAATGGTTATTATTATTATTATTATTATTATTTATTTATTTATTTATTTATTTATTTATTTTGTTATTATACATGTAATTATTATTAAAAATTATTACATAACACATTACACACACAAACGGATCTAGCTCTATGACAGTGGGATAATTCTAGAGAGGATGGCTGTAGCATTGGCACGAACTAGATGGACATTAAGCCGGCCATAAATGTCATTCAGCACAACTGACTTGGACTTGCATGTAGAGGTGGCGAGTCTGGAGGCAATTGATGAAATGATAGAAGAGGCCTCATCGCCCCAAGCTCCATACGATTCTACCACCATGGGGACACATACCCATCCATTATTATTATTATTATTATTATTATTATTATTATTAAACTTCACAATACATAATGTATGTATATCACAATAAATCAAATACCTACTAGACAAAATCCGGAACTATTATTATTATTATTTTATTCAAATACATATGAGGTGTGTGGGTGTGGGGTGGTTGCTGCTGTGACTTTGATTTTGTTGGTGTGCTGCAGGTTTTGATGTATGTATGTATGTAAGTATTATAACTGCTCATAAATATAGTGGTCATTGTACAAACACCAATAATGCCTAAATACATTATTTTTATTATTCAAATGCAAACAAAAAAAAAAAAAAAAACTAAACATAAATCACAAAACAACATACAAACTCAGATGTATTCCTGATGAGGGCCTGAAAGTCTGCACAAAATAGCACTCACATTTGCCCTAACTAAATGGAGATTAAGCCGGCCATACAGCTCAGATAATACCCTAGACTTGGGTCTGGATGAAAAAGTGGCTAGGCGAGAGGCTAACATTATTATTTCTTGTATGTCATTCTGTGTATGTAAATGTTTATAATGATTAATTCTATAGTTTATGCCTGGAGACTTAATAGTGTCTTCAGTTCTGTACGCATGTATCCAGTGATGTTGTCTCTTCCCACCAGCTGCTTGCTCGTCCTCTCAGTTCACATGCAGGAATGGGACATGTATACGTAACATATTGGTTTGTGATAAGAACAATGACTGTGGTGATGGCAGTGATGAAGTCCAGTGCAGTAAGCTGTATGGTGTTATTAATGTGCCATGAATTTCAATAGTATAATGTGTTGTAAGTTCAATCAAATATCAATATAAATGTATCAAATTCTTCATCCTCTTCTTCCTTTGGGTTAGCATAACTCACGACAGTAAATAACGTCAAGTGTACCAATCGCTTGAAGATGTGATCTTCAGGGATTTGTTAGAGACGTCTAACTTATCGGGCAATTAACTAAAGCGAGTATCGCTGAGTATTTGGCTAAAAATAGCCAATTACATCAGCTATTCTATGATAGCTTGCTATTGTAATAATAATAAATCATGTGTCCCTAGCACAACTCAAAATCCTTTATTCATTCACAATGTGGAACTGCAGGTAAGAGAGTACTGAATCTAAGAGCTTCTGAGGCCCTTTTGATGATTTCAGGGTACACACAAATTGAACCAATAGAGGTGTCATGGCCACCACTCGATAAACACCTGGAGCTCAGAAGGCTGGAGATGAAGGTCTAGCCCTTCAGATGAGATGACAGACACCCAAGATGAAGCATGGGGGGAGGAGACAGAGAGAAGGTGTGTGCTCTATCTACAGTAGAACATTGCTCAAAGAGCAGGTTTAACAGGGTTGTCAATCAGTGCCTTCTGATGTCAACACCTCAGTGCTGACTGCTTGAAAAACACAGCAATAAAAACCAAGTGTACCACAGCAATTAACACCATGTGCTCAGAATTGGGCTGGGTATGCTGTAGAATCATGTAGATGTTGGAGGCTTTCTATCTAGATTGGCAGGTCGTTTGGCCACCAGATTGAACTATCTTAAGTCCAAGGCTATGAACTCGTTGTACGAAAGACTTAGTTTGGCCCTCAAGAGCTCTGTTGTCAAGGTCCCCATGTAATTACATATAAGTTTAAAGTTTATTAGGAGTAAGTAGGTTTCTGTATTTTATGCATGGATGATGGTGCAGGCCCCTCCCCCATTTTCCTCACTGATCTAAACATCATTTAGAACGTTTCGTTATGTGTATATGTTATTTTCCGTACCTTCAAAAAAAAATGCGGTTAACTCCTGAAAAAAACGTTTTTATGCACTCATTCAATATTTTGACAATGGTGGTCTAAAACAAGGCTTCTGAGATATTAGCAAGTTGTCATATGCTAACTGTGGGTGTTAATATATGTATACAAGTAAAGAAAAACATTCTCTAACGAGAAAGTTGGTGGGATATAGGAATTGGAGGCAAAGGAGGTGTAAAAAGGAAGGGAACAAGGTTTTGGGAAAACAAAAATGAGACAAAAATCCTCACATGTAAATGTAACAGAAGTGCTAAATATAGAATTTTTGTCTCATTTTTGTTTTTCCAAAACCTTGTTCCCTTCCTTTTTACACCTCCTTTGCCTCCAATTCTTATATCCCACCAACTTTCTCGTTTTTTCTTTACTTGTTTCCGATGATATCTGCAGATACTGGCAAGTGCTCACAAGTTATAGTTATGACGTAGCCTCTTTAATGGCACTTATGCTGCCCCCTCCCCCCCCCCCCCCCAATTTCAATTAACGTCACGCTTATGTTAAGGATCAACATTGTACCGAAGCGGGAGGACTAACTTGTCGACCGTCGAATTTGAAGATATTCCTCTCGTCGTTTAGCTCTCCTCTTTTTTGTTGACGGGAAGGCATTTTGACAAAAACAGCTTCGCTAGCCAACGCTGCACAATTCTAATTATACGTGAATGTTGCCAAGGGAACGCTTCAATTTAGCACTCCGCATTACGTAATGATTACGTATATCAGTTTCATCATATATCTGATACCTGAAGATGTCCTTCTATGAGATTCTAAAGCGATTGGTATAATCTGCGCTCTTTAAAACCATTCCTATCCCGAGTTATACTCACCCGAGACGAAGAAGAATTAGAAGACGAGAAGAATTGGCCTAGGGACGAGGAAAAACACGAGTTTTTTTTTTTTTTGTTCTCTAAAAGCAAACAGAAACAGTTTGAAGGCTGGAACAAAACATTTAAATGACCGTCTTTGCTTTCTGGTTCGATAGCAACAAAGAGCTACGCTATCCGTTTCTTGGTACGCGAGTTATATACGGGTCGCGTTTTAAAAAATGATTTCAACGACCCGTGTCAATTCCTATATAGGAACTACTATCGTAGTTCCTGATATTTCCTTTCTCTAGAAATCCACATGCTTTCAAATAATTTGAACACCATCTATTAGCATTAGAAAACCGCAATAATAATGAAGCTTGTATTTTTAAAAAGAACTTTGTCTTCAAAAGTGTAGGTTGAAATTTGGTCTTGTTAATTTTAGGTTTTTACTCATTTTACTTCTTACCACTTACTTATTTCTCAATTTTATACCACAACAAAGCACTTCATAAAACCTTTGCATTGTCCTCAGCTTGTTATCTGGGAGATATCCGTTTGTATGGAGGCAGTTCACAGGGTACTGTACTACTCTGCGGCTTGAACCAATTCATTCCCATCTGTGACACTGCCTGGGGGCCTAATGAGGCAAAGGTGACCTGCAACCAGCTGGGGTACACACGAGGTAGGGGATGGAAACTCTAGGACAAAGGTGCACTTGTAATGGCCTCTCATTATATGCAGGTACTGCTGTTAATGGATCATACTTCAGTACTCCGTCTTCAGTCTCTATGTGGTATGGCATTGGAGGATGTACTGGAAATGAAACCACCCTGTATTCATGTCCAGGGAGTGGAAATAACATGACATGCGACATTTCCAGTCATTCTGCGAGAGCTATCTGTTCCTACCCAAGTATGTGTACATGTATAAACTAGTACATAAACCCTCAAAACTGAACAGTACAGCACAGATTATAGGTACAGAAACCCTTTCACCCCCCCCCCCCCCCCCCCCCCCCCCCCTTTTTAAAAACTTTTAATTTTGTCTGTTGATTAATTCAAATGTAAAGTTAAAAACATACATTTTAAATCTGCATCTCCACTTTCTCAGCCCCCTTAACTTTGATTTAGATTGTTCTATTAAACCAGCAGGCCAATTTTGTAATGCAAAGAACTGATAATTACAGGATTTAATCCCGTTACCAACTGTTTCTACATAGGCAGATATTCAATTTTTAATCTTCTTTTCGACACAATCATGTGTACCTTCTTGGTCACCTAAGGCATCTCAATAACCTTAATCCCCCCCCCCCCCCCATGTCACAATAACAAACATTGGTGTGTGTGCTCATCACTTGCATCAACCACAACGTTTTTATAGCTTCAAGATGATATCCATTTCCTGGTTCCAACTGATAAAGTTTCTCAAACCACTTGCAGTTTTATAACACAAACTGAATCCATTGATCTGTGTGCACATTTGGGCCCCAATCCATTGATCTGTGTGCACATCTGGGCCCCAATCCATTGATCTGTGTGCACATTTGGGCCCCAATTCATTGATCTGTGTGCACATTCAGGCCCCAATTCATTGATCTGTGTGCACATTTGGGCCCCAATCCATTGATCTGTGTGCACATTCGGGCCCCAATTCATTGATCTGTGTGCACATTCGGGCCCCAATTCATTGATCTGTGTACACATCTGGGCCCCAATCCATTGATCTGTGTGCACATTTGGGCCCCAATCCATTGATCTGTGTGCACATCTGGGCCCCAATCCATTGATCTGTGTACACATTTGGGCCCCAATCCATTGATCTGTGTGCACATTTGGGCCCCAATTCATTGATCTGTGTACACATTTGGGCCCCAATTCATTGATCTGTGTACACATTTGGGCCCCAATTCATTGATCTGTGTACACATTTGGGCCCCAATTCAAGCAAATGTTTTGTGTTCAAAACAAAGTTATCTATTTTACACAACAGTGTATAGATATTAATTTCCATCTCTCCTTATAGAATGCACTTCTTCACAATTCAGCTGTAATAATGGTTTCTGTACCAGCTCTGATAATGTATGTAATGGTTATAATGACTGTGGAGATAACTCTGATGAAGTCAAGTGTGGTGAGCTCTGTGTACATACATTCTTGTGTGTTCTATGTACCTGGCTAACAGTTTTTAATATGGAGTCTTTGTCACATCTGGCCTCTCGCCTAGCAACCAGTTCCAACAAGGCAATAGCAGCTGTCCTCAACAGCCTTAATGGCAGGCTAAATCAAAATCTAGTTAAAGCAAATGCAACTGCTATACTTACTAGATGCTTTGCCTCGGACATGTAGACTGTTTAGATTAGGTAGTTACATATTCATGTTGTTTTTTCAACCATGGCTATAATTTATTAACGAAACGCAATGGCACTAGGATAATGCTAAAGTACAGAATACATTAAAACATAAGTACTATAAATAACTAAAAGTCACAGCAAGTGTTTGGTGCGACACATCTGGCCAAAATTGCCCTGGCATTCTGCCTCATGAGGGTGAGGCTGAGGCGACTGTGGATGCCCGACATAACCTCATTCAGAGGTCGACATAGTTTTTCAACCATAATTGAACATTAATCAATAACTAAACACAAGACAATTAACTTGTGTACATGTTTTATATTTATTTATTTATTTTTATTTTGGTATGAAAATATGCATATTTTATACATGAGAATGCATTTATGCAGCAATTATATTAATACAAGTTATATAATACAGATCTAAGCTAGAGCTCTACACAGTTATATATATTATCTCTGGTTATACTATGACAAACCATTAGGATGGAGAAAGCGAGGCGACTAACAGCCAGTTGCCAATTTATTATTTTTACTGATGAGATCCCTGGTGCCGGCCATTGGAAATTGTTTCTCTGGGAATGTTGTGTTGTGTGATTAGTTAACATTATTATTATTTATTATTGTCAGTACCTTTTGCATTAAATAAATTTGTTATTTATACACAAAAAAAATTTTTTTAAAATTTATTTATTAATTTAAGTCAAATTTTATAAAGGCTTTAATAAAGTTGTTTTGGACCTGAAGTATAATGTTTTGTGTTCAAAACAAAGTTATCAATTATCAATGCATATCTCTCTTATAGAATGCACTTCTTCACAATTCAGCTGTAATAATGGTTTCTGTACCAGCTCTAATAATGTATGTAATGGTTATAATAACTGTGGAGATAACTCTGATGAAGTCAAGTGTGGTGAGCTCTGTGTACATACATTCTTGTGTGTTCTATGTACCTGGCTAACAGTTGTTAATGTGGAGTCTTTGTCACATCTGGCCTCTCGCCTAGCAACCAGTTCCAACAAGGCAATAGCAGCTGTCCTCAACAGCCTTTATGGCAGGCTAAACTTAAATCTAGTTAAAGCATATGCAACTGCTATACTTACTAGATGCTTTGCCTGCCATACAATACACAGGTAGCATGGGACTTGGAGCAATTTCCCCTGGTGGCTAGGCGAGAGGCAAGGCGTGTCAATGTTTGCACGGCTTCTGCACCCCAGCACCCATAAGTCTCCACTGCTATGGGGATACATGTCCAGCCTAGCTCTTTTATTTATTTTTATTTTGGTATGAAAATGCATATTTTATACTTTAGAATGCATTTATGCACCAACTATATTGATACAAGTTATATAATACAGATCTAAGCTAGAGCTCCACACAGTTATACTATGACAAACCATTAGGATGGAGCAGGCGAGGCAACTAACAGCCAGTTGCCAATTTATTGTTATTATTATATGATTTTACACCGTACAGCACACCAACAAAATCAAAGTCACAGCAGTAACCACCCCACACCCACACACCTTAACCCCCCCCCCCCCCCTTCTCCGTCTGCTGAGACCTTGCATGGGAGAGGAAGGCTTTAGCATTGGCTCTCACAAGCGAAAGGCTTAGCCTCTGATTATTTAATTTAAGTCAAAATAGTTTGCAATTTTATAAAGGCTTTCATAAAGTTGTTTTTGGACCTGAAGTATAATGAGCAAATATGCAACCATTATTATATCAGTGCATAAATGTTTCCATCTCTCCTTATAGGATGCAGTTCATCACAATTCAGGTGTAATAATGGTTTCTGTACCAGCTCTGATAATGTGTGTAATGGTTATAATGACTGTGGAGATAACTCTGATGAAGTCAAGTGTGGTGAGCTCTGTGTACATACATTCTTGTGTGTTCTATGTACCTGGCTAACAGTTTTTAATATTAATAGTTTAAAATTTTATAAAGATTGTTTTGGACCTCATGTACACACTGAAGTATAATGTCATCTCGGTTGAAGACAAGTTATCTGAATTTAAATTAGAAATTAATTACGACATGATTAAAATATTTTACATAAATGGGACAGTTCATGTGAAAATGTCCCTATGTTATAATATAGCAGAGGGACATATTCATGTGAACTGTCCAAAATAAAGATTGATTGGCCTTCATTCTAATTGATGCACTGATAAATAAGTTCTCTGTTTGCACTAAAACAGAATGCTGTTGGTGGGAATCAGACCAAGCTATTGAAACTGATACATTGTATATTTACCAATTCCTCTAACCTGAGCTGATAGTGATTGGGAATGGTTTTAGTTCTGAAGTGCTGTCAGCACGTTCCATACAGGATGATACAGAATGATGAAGAAAACAAGGGTCTAATAAGAAGAGGAAATGTAATAGTTCTATATTTCGCCCATTTGCAGGACATTATGTTTGTATGTGAAATATAGGACTATTATACATTTCTCCTTCTTATTAGACCGTTGTTTCCTTCCTTTTTACACCACTATTGCCTTCCAATCCTATATGCCACCAACGTTCTCACAGAGAATGTACTTGTTCCATCTGTTTTTAATTTTGATGAGATAAGAGATAGTAACTAGACAATTTTGAAAAAAGACCATTTAATTTAGTGGTGTTATTCATCCTTCTCACACCTTCTTGCTTCTGCAATTTAACAAGCGCACACAATTCACTAAATTGAAACTAAGCAATTTGTATTAAATACTAGCTTATATGAACACCCGTATTCATAGTCTGTGAGTGATAATGACATGTGTCCAATTGGACTGCAACAATATTTAGTTGCAGCAGACCCCCCTTCCCAGATGTGAAGGTGGTGTATTAGGATCCCCAAGTGGTATCTGAAGGGGGGTCTACTCTAGTGGAGGGAATAGTCCGAGAGAGGAGGTGTCCCAATATGGAAGTGCAGCATCTAAGGAAATGGGATGAGGAGGAGCAAGGGGCCTTGTAGTGGCATGGACATCCCAACATGAAGGGAACTTGATGAAGCTTGCTGAGCTTTTTCAATACCTATTAACATTTACCTACATTACATTTCAGCCACCAGATATGTGTACTGTAACAGTGTAATTAATTCCCACCAGCATGCACACCAGATGTTAACAAGGCATGCCCATAATGATCATAATACATGACATCACGTACAGAGGGTTTGGGAAAACAAGTCAAGCAGAGCTCATGGGAGGCCTGGCCTACCAATTGAAATTATATAAGTCAATTATCAGAACCTGCGGAAGCAGGATTGATGTCGGGTACATTGACCTACATTTATAGAATGTTTTATAGTGATTTCATTTATTGCTGTTGGTTTCCTTCAATTGCCATGCAATCCTACATATGTATTTTGAAGATTATTTGTTGCTAAGACTGTTAAAGATCAGTACTTCTACCAGAAGTTAACATGTAGCAAAGCATAACATTTAAATTATGAGCTGATAATTTAAAATGCTGCCTCCCCTGTACTAGAGCTATTCATGCCCTCTGTAAGGACAAGTTAATTACTTGCCCTCTGTTAAGACAAGTTATTTACTTGCCACCACTGTACTGGCTGATGCATTCCTTCATTTTATAAAAGTTTGCACCAGAGGAAGCATTCGTCTGGAGGGAGCTAATTCTCTGGCTGCTGGAACAATTTCTGTGTGCTACAATAATTCATGGAGAGGAGTTTGTGACTCTACCTGGTCGTCAGCAGAGTCCAGTGTACTCTGCAAGCAGCTGGGTTATTATAGCAGTAAGTGACACTGCACATCATTATTATCATCAAATTAATGTAAACATCATCTCAATTACAGTTAGCAAGACATATTCAGGTTCATATTTTGGAAAAGGAAGTTCAGGGTCAACTATCAGCATCACATATAATTGTTATGGTTACGAGAACAGATTATCTTCATGTCGGCAGTCTGTCCCTGTCCTCAACACCTGTACCAACAGCCATCTGGCTGGGATTCGTTGCACCTGTGAGCAAAATAACAAGATCTTGCATGGTAAAAATGCCTATATTGATATTACTATAACACATTGAGGACAAATATCTGGATGATTAGGTAATCACTAGAACTGAAATGCAGCAATAAATTTTTTATTTTATTAAAGTGGTTTTTAAAATAAATAAATACTGTGATAAGCCGGGAGGGAGAGGAGAAGGAAGAGGTAGTGGTATCAGGTGTAGGTACTCACCATCCCTTTCCTATACAAGACCACATTATCTTATTGCTCTGCCATAAATGAACCTCATACATAATGCATTGCAATTCTTTACGAACAGCATGTACTGGCTACTCACAGTTCTTGTGCTCAAATGGAAAATGCATAGATGATTCATATGAGTGTGATGGAAAAGATAACTGTGGTGACAACAGTGATGAATACTGCAGTGGTAAGGCGACCACTTTAATAATTAGATGAGCACATGTATGTGTATTCGATGTTGCTGGTATGCATGGTGTGTTGCGTGTAGGGTATGTGTGCATGTCATATGCTGGGATGGTCTATGTCCATATGAACATAGGGGATGGTCTATGTCCATATGAACATGTATGTTTGCACTTGATGTGCAGCATCATGCGTCAGATTTTCTGTTCTGACCTTTTTATTTCCACAGCTGGTGAGACGTCATCTAGAATTGCTGCTCTGTCCATTGGAACACCAATCGTATTCTTTAGTTTGATAACAGTGGTTGCTCTCATAGTAATTCTCTGCAAGAGGCACAAGTGCTTTAAAACATGCCGTGTGCCAACAAGGCAGGCTACAGAATTAGAACTTGACCCAGTGGAAGATCTGCCACCTTACAGCGTCTCAGAGGTGTACCCTGATCGAGCACTGCTCTACCCAGATACAGCCATTACAGGGTGTGTGTACCCACATCCAGCAAAAATATACCCGCAGGCATACTCAGGGCCTTGTGTCCCCCTAGAATACCCACCCCACCCTGCAGCAAAGTAACTGGAACGAACATTTGAGTGAATTCATTTGCATAGCATGTTAAGTGTTACCTAGTTTATTTGTTAGGATACAAGATATAAAAATTTAATTAAAATAAAATTGGTGATGTAGGATTTGTAGACAGCAATTGAGTAAAAAGTAAGGAAACAAGGAATTACGGATATTAGGCATTCATTTAATTATAAATATTACATACCTACATTTAGCACTGAATTTCAAGGAGGTAGATTTGCTAAATAATGTAGGTCTGTAATATTTATAATTAAATGAATGCCTAATATCCGTAATTCCTTGTTTCCTTACTTTTTACTCAATTGCTGTCTACAAATCCTACATCACCAATTTTATTTTAATTAAATTTTTATATCTTGTTTCGCACATTTTTATGCATGAGAATAAACGAAGGAGGAAGTATATATGCATATTGAGGCATGTATTGGGCAACCTAAGAATCATACTCCATCGTAGCACAAGAGACCGTTTGATCTGCTCACATGCATTGGGCCTTCATGCTATCTTTCTTACTCTCAGGATCGGCTTTGTAGTGCTTCCTGTCGCAAGTCTTCTTTTTTTCATGCGCTTCTTGAAAACTGTCACGCTCCTCAATATCTTGCGACTCGCCAACACAAGAGTCATCATTTACTTTGCAATCTTCTTTGAGCGATTCATTTCTCTTCGCGAGCGACGTGACGGCATTTTGAAGAAAACAAACCAGACACGTCCAGCTTTTGGTACACCGTACAACCGTCAGTAGCGGATCCAGAGGGGGGAGGGGGGGGCTGAAACAATAATCACAATTAATTTTCACCATATAAGGCATTGTCAGTACCATATATGGTGAAAATGAATTGTGAATATGATTTTAGCCCCCCCTCTGGATCCGCTACTGACCGTGACAAAACCGTAATAGCGCACTATATGAAATAGAACGTGTTAAACCACACGTTCCCGCCCACTTTTATGTCTTCCAAAGGCCGATAAAATCTGTTGTGGGCTATACTAAGTTTGCTAGAGATTGAAATTTGTGTCAAGCATAACTCTCGTTACTAACGTAATAAAACAAATCCAACTCGACAATAAGTTTCTAACTTGTTGGTTCTAGTGCTTCCGCATAACGGCTAACATTATACTTCAATCGTGACAAAGATGCAATGCAATAAACCTCTTATCCGAGCAAATCTTATCTTATCAGATCCGGAAGAAGAAGATGGAGAAACTTTTTTTCAGGTTCGAGTGTGGGAACGAGAGAGCGTTATCTCTGTTGTCTGAGCTTTCTAAGCGTCGGCAGTTTTATTACATTGTAGGTAATTGTTGGCTGTATCCAAATACGCTCGTTAAAGTCCAACTGATTCTACGGTGCAACGGCAATAGTGGAATCTGGTGTTTTGCTAATCGTATTCATCACACTTCAAATCCTACATAGGACCTACTAACGTAGGTCCTAATAAGTCTTTAAAATACATAAAATACATAAAATACAGTGATAAGCTGGGAGGGTGGGAAGTAATACCTTACACTGGTCACTTGTGTGATAGTTTCATCCTTGGTCCATTGCAGCTTAATCACATCTAAGGTATGGTTAATGTTGATATGTAAGCTATTCCACTTTTAACCACTAATTGAAAAAACGATTATAAAAACATTTTTTTTGTTGTTGTCAAAGCATGTCGCTATTCTCTAAATATGTGTTAGCGTTTGATGCTTTTGGAATTAACATATGCAATCAGCTCTGAAGGATCATCAAGTCATCATCACAAGACCAAAATCTTTATCAGCAGAAAAGCGAGAATACTTTGCAGAAATAGTTCTTTGTCTAGTCTCGTCCCCAGCCTGATGTGGTACGTTGGGCCTGGGGACGAGACTAATCAAGTACCAGTGCACTACAA
This sequence comes from Eunapius fragilis, assembly GCA_963681505.1. Lineage (NCBI taxonomy): Eukaryota > Metazoa > Porifera > Demospongiae > Spongillida > Spongillidae > Eunapius > Eunapius fragilis. The sequence goes on along the minus strand of OY811987.1, from coordinate 400,128 downwards.
AGACTTAAAACGCTACTGGTGTATGCTGTAACGAGGACAGAACCAACCATTTAAAGATAGTTGATAAACCTGATGCATTTCCGCATCCCTCGCAATGAAAGTAGAATGCTTGTTTCAGTACTTTTGAGAAAAGGCTGTGGTGATAATTATCATTTATGTGTATGGAAGAAAAAAAACTGTGAGACTATCCCCCCACCCTCCTTGTCCTCGTCTGTGTTTGTTGCATGGTTTTGTTTTTGTTATAGATGTTAACCTAAACTTGGTATTGAAATTATTATAATTGCAGCAGAGAATACATGAATGCATGAATATGTGCACATTATTAATTATACGACTGCTTAGATATACACACATCATGTACATAAACACAAGAAAAAGTATGTTTTGCTCTATGCTGGTGGTGCTATCCTTGAACATATAGCTGTGCCATTGGCCCAAACCAGGTGAACATTCAACTGGCCATATCATTGAGCACCACTGACTTTGGCTTGCCTGTGGAGGTGGTGGTGGTGAGTCTCGAGGCGACAGAAGAGATGATGGCAGAGGCCTCTTCAGCCTCTTCACCCCTAGGCTCCATGTGATTCAGCCACCATGGGACACACACACACCCAAGTTCAGAACATTTGGGGTCATTGGCCTGGTGTTTCCTTGCTTCTGTGACCTGAGCAGCAGTTTTGGCCAACACTCCCTTCCAAAAGGGTCAGAGGGTTAATGATCGATACATCAAGAGCTGCTGTTTTGCCCAAGAATCAGTTAGGTAGCAAGATGTCAGCTGGGCAAGACTTGCTGTGGTCACAAGTCAGGTTGTTGCCCACTTCCACCTGGACCCCCTATGTGTGCTCGACGACATGTTTCCACCAGGATGTCCCTAACCCTGTTGTGGCAAGAGACCACATCATCACCATACTTGCATGTGTAATTATGCAATTAACGGAAAGGACCTCAGAGATGCTGTACATATGCGGGTCAGAACCTATCTGCTCTAGTTGGAAGCCTCGAGGATGACGTGTCGTTGCTAACAATGTAATTACCGGTAATACGATATTAAAATTAATTACATGTATTGTTCATTTTTAAATAAACTATTTAATTAAATAATTTGCACGTGTGGGTTGTTAACATGAGCGGAGCGCCACAAGGACAGCAGCAGCAGCAGCAGCAGGCAGCACGCCCGTCAAAATGGCAGATACTTCGCTCACTTCTGTTTCAAATGGCCATATTTTACTTCGTGACCAGCTTCTTCAGAAGGCAGTCTTCCCCTGCACAAACCCAGCCTGACGGTTTGCCGATAAAACCTGGTTTCAATAATTTCCCCAACCTACAGGAGATGGTATGTTGGAAATAAAGGGCATTTTTGTATGGGTAACGGCTTATACCTGATTCCATCAGGACTTCTACATATTTCTGACGGAATTTCCAGAGTTTGATACCCAGCGTGACCGGAGTTCAATTCTGTGGTCAGAAGAGGGTCTGCAATACGGCAGCTGGACCGACGGGCCGCTAGGAGATGGGTCGCGCTTCAAGACGCTGGGTGTGTCTGTACCCGAGGTAAGTCCTGGTCGTATAGACAGCACCCTGAATTCGCCTATTTCCCATTTCTTCTGTACCAAAAGTCTGTTCAGCAAAATGGGAGCTGGTACATTCACGTTTTCTGTGTGAAGAGTGGCTTCTCTTTGGACCCTAAAGACGAGGACTATTCATCAAATGCTGTGGCATACAGCGTGAAACGTATGAATGGACCTGAGTGTCCAACGTGATCACCAGCATTGTGCTGTTTCATCTTTCAGCGATGAACAGGTATCGCAAGCGTAGGGTCCACAACACAGCCAACCTGCTCACTGGCCAGGCCGATGTGGCACCAGGTGCCATGAAGGTTCCCCGAGGAACAGTGGGTGTGGCACCTGACATAATATCGTACTACCACCCAAACCTCACTGTGAATATGGTCGACGACCAGACAGCATGGACAAAGGGTTCAGTGCCTGTCCCATTTGACCAGTGTACGGTGGTAATTAATTATGACTAAAAATAGCTGAATTTAATTTTTTTTTATATCTTCATTTTTTTGTGGCCACAGTTATCAAATTTGAAGAAAATGGCGGCTACCTTCCTGTTGTTTACATCAACGATTATTGGAACCTAGCCCAGGACTACCAACCGCTGAATGAGACCACAAAGTATGACCACTAATGATGTCATAGTGAGGCACTTCTTCCTGTCTCACAATGTCCTCTCACCAATTATAATTGCATTCACTTTCCGTTAGGAATATCAGCCTGCACCTGATGTTTGCCCCACTCTCTTTGATGAAGTTCCAGATGTATGTTTCCATGACGAAGCAGAATACGTGGAACACATGGAGTCAGTCACTGGGAGGGTCTGACCCCACAGATGAGGAGCAAGACACTTTGAAGGTACAGAGGTGGTGTGTGTGTGTGTGTGCATGTGAGGTGTGGGTGTGTATGCAGGGTATGAGGTGTGGGGTGTGTGATTGGATTGTGATATTTGGTCTATAGAAAAGTCGTATAGTCTGAGGGGCTCTAAAGTAGCAGACTTGCCAGTCTTGGCAGTTCTATTTATGGGTGTGGTTTTGTGTGTGGTTGTGAACAAATCATGTGACATGCTTTCTGCAGCAAACACTATTGGATACAAATCCCTACCTTCTTGGCTTGACCGTGATGGTCAGCATTCTTCACAGCGTCTTCGAGTTCCTTGCCTTTAAGAATGGTACGTTACCATGGTGGTGGTGGTACATTACCATGGTGTTTGACTCCTTCGGTACGGATGTCTCCTCACAGATGTCCAGTTCTGGAGGAGCCGTAAGACCTTGGAGGGTCTCTCTGTTAGATCAGTGTTCTTCAATGTGTTCCAGTCACTTGTGGTACTTCTGTACATCCTCGACAATGAGACCAACATGATCGTGATTATCAGCGTTTTCATTGGTCTGTGCATAGACTTCTGGAAGGTCACCAAAGTGGTGAACATCAGACTGGACAGGGAGAACCTCATTGCTGGGATCCTGCCTCGCATTGTGCTTGTGGACATGCCCTCCTACACCCAATCCTCCACCAAGCAGTATGATATGGTAATGGTGGTACCAAATGCACTATGCAATACCTCACTCTTCTTTTCCATGCTTCTCACCTGCTTTGTACCCCTTCTCACCTCTCCCTCCCCTCCCGTCTCCCTCCCTCCTTCCCTCTCCCTCTCTTCTCCTTAGCTTGCCTTCAAGTATCTCTCATGGGTCCTCTTTCCCATGTTCCTGTGCTATGGTGTTTACTCACTGTTCTACCATGAGCACAAGGGATGGTACTCCTTTGTGCTCACCATGTGTTACGGCTTTCTTTTAACATTTGGTGAGTACTGTGTGCAAACAACTCCTCCCACATGCACACACACACACTTGTTCCCTTCCACCCACCCCAGCACACCACTTCCTGTACCATCACACACCCTCTGTCCTGATCTTCCTAATCTGTCACAACCACTGTCCCCTCTGTCTCCACCCTCACACACCACACCTCCCTCACAGGATTTATCACCATGACTCCACAGCTGTTCATAAACTACAAGCTAAAGTCGGTGGCCCACCTTCCATGGAGGATGCTGACCTATAAGGCCCTCAACACCTTCATTGACGACATGTTTGCATTCGTTATCAAGATGCCCACCATGTACCGTATAGGGTGCTTCAGAGATGGTGTGTGTGTGTGTGTGTGTGTGTGTGTACCATGTACTGTATAGGGTGCTTCAGAGATGGTGTGTCTGTGTGTGTACCATGTACCGTATAGGGTGCTTCAGAGATGGTGTGTGTGTGTACCATGTACCATATAGGGTGCTTCAGAGATGGTGTGTGTGGGTGTGTGATTATTGCGGGGTCATTTATAAATGTCCAAATCATTGTGTGAAGATATAGCATATATACATGTGTGCATGGCATGTGTGCAACCATTAGTGTGTATGTAATCATGGCTAGTGTCTCCTCTTTGGCCCAGATATTGTTTTTTTCATCTTTCTCTACCAACGTTGGATATATCGTGTGGATCCTAAACGTGTGAATGAGTTTGGGACAAGTGGAGAAGATAGCACTCCTGGAACAGGGACAGAAGGAAGTGGGACTGGGGACCACAATGAAGATGAGCAGGATTCTAAGTCCGCTATGGATAAGAAGCAAGATTAGTTCGCTCATTAAAAAAAAAAAAAAACTGCTCGATTGTAGTGTTGTATTGTGTTGAGAGAAGTTTTATTCATGCCGTTGTATCAACGGGCTAGTCTCGTCTCGTTCTAGGTCCAACATACGTAGTTGCGGGGTGTGGCCTAGATATTGGAGTAATTATCTATGGTGGCCATGATGGAGGATAGTGTAACTGTTGTCTGTATGGAAGAGACAACGAACCAGCTTAGTCAGTTGTGCGTCGATAGGGCCGCGTTTACTAAAGCCTTCTCGATACAATCTGACGGTACCACTCGAGGAGACTGGAGGTTTGATGGTAAGGCATGCCCGATAGTGTGTAGATATCAGAGCACTCTAATACTCTAATATCTATGGTTATAATAAAGGAAACGTTGGACGTTATTCATGCAATTTTCAGGTTACATGTACCCACCACCAGGACAAGCGGTTCCACAACCAGGACAAGCGGTTCCACAACCAAGACAAGCGGCCCCACAGTCGGCCGTTGGTGAGTAATACTTCGGTACGGGTAGTAGGCAAAGAAACAAGAGGAGGAGAGTTGAGCGAAAGGTGGGGGGATACCAGGGCCACCATGAGTCAGCCTGGGGTCTGGAGCAAAAATATATTTAGCTGCCTGTGCCCCCAAATAAGTTAGGCTGAACGACCTAAATCATTCATTACCGGCTTGGGGTTATATTAAAAAGACCAGTTGACCAACGGCAAATGCCCAGTACGCATATATATTTTTTATTTTTGCAGAATTGCCTTGTTTTTCCACTGATTGTGGCGCCGTTGTATCTGCTCCTCAATCCTCTGCCAAGCACCTGTCTGGACACCCAGGTCCTCCTGATGCAGAAATAAGTAAGTGTTGTACACTCCTGAGCACCTGTTTGGACACCCAGGTCCTCCCACTGAGCACCTGTTTGGACACCCAGGTCCTCCCACTGAGCACCTGTTTGGACACCCAGGTCCTCCTGATGCAGAAATAAGTAAGTGTTGTACACCCCTGAGCACCTGTTTGGACACCCAGGTCCTCCCACTGAGCACCTGTTTGGACACCCAGGTCCTCCCACTGAGCACCTGTTTGGACACCCAGGTCCTCCCACTGAGCACCTGTTTGGACATCCAGGTCCTCCTGATGCAGCCACAGGAGGTATCACTGCAGTAAACATATCTAATTTGGCTCAGGATATCCCCACAGGAATCCAAGTGGAGCATGAGCTATCACTATCAGAATTTGAGGTTTGTACATGTATAAAAATAGTGTGTCATTGCATCTTTAACCCTCCAGTTAGTGATAGAAGGCCATAAATTGAGAGGGAAGCTGACTGATGGTGGTGGCTCTGCACTGTAAGTGAGCCAGCTAGTCTAGAACTAACCATGACAACATCAACCTTACATCTTCAGAATACATCTTGGTACCCAGAAATGGATTACCTATCCAAAAACCTGGTGATCTCTTGCAACAAGATTAAACGATTAGCAGTACGCTAGTTTAAGGAGTCAAAAGCTTTTGTGAAGCATTTTAGTACAATGTATGCATTTTCTGTGGTTGTATGCCATGCATACATTTTGTTATACATGTGTGTAATACTAACATGTTTGTACATAATTACCAGATGATATGCTTGCAAGTATGTGTGCTAATCGACGACAAATGGTGGCCACCACCACAGCTGCTACCAAGGCCAGGTCAGCAATCAAAGTTGGGGTGGCTTGGTGGGTGGTTCTCAGTCCCTTGGGGTTGGCATCTGTCTTCTGTCCCGAGCCGCATTCTTCTTCCTCTTCTTGCTAATGAACTCATCAACTTTGCCCATCTTCTTCAGTTCTGAATACTTCTGCACAAGGTCTATCTTCTTTTGGGTTGCTAAGAGACACAAAATGCAGGTACAAGTAATTCCTTAAACCCCATTTTGTTGAGAACCTGCCCTCAACCTTTTTTAAGGTAGAATGGTTTCTTTCCTCTGGTGATGAGCTTAGCTTCAGCTTTTTTGTGCTCCCTCTGCAGTGCCTTTGCCTTCGCCTCTCTCTCCTCAGCCATCTTTTGTGACTCCTGTTTGGGTGGGTATCTTGTTAGAAGCAGATCACGTGGCAACAATGCATAAAACTACTGGAATATCCACAAAACCCACCATTCTCTGAAGCAACCTCTGCGCGCGTTCTTTCGTAACCGGGTTTCTGGTCTTTTTTGCTGTCTTTTGCAACTGCTGCCGTTCCCGCTGTTGGATATCGTCCAAAAACCCATACACCTTTTTGAACATGTCCTTATTCAACGTGCCGGTCTGTTCGTCAAACCTAGGATCCAATCTCTGTTCTTTCTTCTTCAGTTCGACCACGTCCCTGAACTGCGAAACTGGCTTTTTCGACGACATCTCACGTGGTCTTAAGAAGGTGGACACGTTTATCTCCACTACAACATCAATACGTCGAGGCGCCCCACCCACCTGTTCTTGTTCGCCCGCTTCACGTGCTTCTTGCTGACATGGCTGGATTCACTCTGAAGCACCACATCAAACCTGGTCACACATACACACACACACATACACCGTATCACGTGGAGACAGCAAATCAGTTACACATGCATAATTTACTTTTTTGTCCCAATCTTTGTTTGAATGGTCTGCAGCTCGCCCAGGGTCACCTCCGAGAGCTCTGCATGCACACATGTAGCCTAAGTGTTCCAATTGAACTCGCAACGTTATTGCACCTTGTTTGATCAGCTCTTCTTCGCGATCACGTGTACAACCGGCCATTCTTCCCGGCGCAACAATATAGGTTTCGCGCATGCGCGGCGGGGCTATTCACTTTTACGATTTTTATCAGTGAGGTACAACTTGACGAACGTTGATATTTATGCGCGAGTACGAGAGATAAGCCGCAAACTGTGTCCAACTGTTAAGGACGCTGCTGCAGGATGGACACTGTGATTTGACCATGCTGCCACACTCTGGGGTTGCCACTGGCGACGTCTCCCCACACAAACACCAACACTGCCTCTCCCTGTCAAGCTGTGCTCCCTCGTGACACCGCTGCAGGGCCTCTTGGGAGAGGCAGTGCGGGACCGCCACACCTCGAGGTGGGGGCAGAATCTTGGGCACCCCGTGGTACGCTAGTCGGCATGCACCAGACATGACGATGACATCACCACTTCGAAGGAGAATGGCCTCGGGTCTGACCTGCTTGGTAGTACCTCCGATCAGGAACACGGCAGACTGTCCGAAGCTGTCACAGCATGTCAACCTTGTTAGCAGAAAGACTAAGATACATGTGGGTACTTCTCACCTTATGGATAAAAGGGGGCGTGACAAGTCATGTTCCGAATGGTCAGTGTGACCTGACAGGGTTGATCCCAGGTTGTAGTAATTAACGATGGCCGCCTCTGGGACGAAGCTGACATGGTGACAACATACAATGAAGCTGTCAGTATGTTGTACACCCACCCTGTACACCCCACCCTGTCGGTATATTGTACACCCCACCCTGTCAGTATATCCTACACACACCTGTCAGTATATCCTACACACACCTGTCAGTATATTGTACACACACCTGTCAGTATATTGTACACACACCTGTCAGTATATTGTACACACACCTGTCAGTATATTGTACACACACCTGTCTTACTTTGCAAACCCAACTGCTGCCAGTATGAAGGTTGACAGTTCAGCTAGGTCTTCTGGGAATGGAGACCTGTGTTCAATGTGGTACACCTGACAGGACAGATTGCGTTGTAATATGTCATGTGACATGCCATACGTTGGGTCATGTGACATGCATGCCACACGTTATGTCATGTGACACACCTGCTGGGTCACACCCACCTTGGCTGTCCAGTCGTAGTGGTACCCCAGAGTGACCCAACGCAACTTGTGCAACAGATCACCATAGCTGGACACTTGTGAGTCCTCATCTCTTGGTATCCCAGGGTCATCTCTGGATACCTCTGAGACATCTTTGGATACCTCTGAGCCATCTCTGGATACCTCTGAGCCATCTCTGGATGCCACTGACTCAGCCATACTGGAATTAAGATAATATAGCAGCTCTAGGAGCCATCCTCAGGTAAGGAGGGAGGTAACCTTGATGATGTGTTTGTTCCTCTGGGCCACAGCCTCCCATCACCAGGTCGTACCACATGGGCATCAAGGTTACAGACATTTGGTTTGCACGGGTATGTGACGAGACACTGCTTCACCCAGCGATGCTGCCCCCCGTCTTGGAAAGGATTTGGAATAACGTACAAACCTGAAAGCAGTGCGAGGTCACGTGACGTTTTTTATTTTGGGTAGCTTAACAGACCTGGTGCTGTAGCAAGAGTGAATACTTTCCATTTGTCTACGGGCAGCAAGCCGAGCCTGTCAGATGCGCGTGCCGACAATGGGGTAGGCAAGGTTGACAAGGCAACCTACTAGTATAATATGCATAGCAGTGAGGGCACAGTAAATAATTCATAACTAACTTGGCTAGCCCCGACGGGTTCGGCATGTCCAAAATCAATTACTTCACCTGGTGCAAACTCTCCAAAAGCTCTCCTAAAACGTTTGAACTCCTCCTTAAACGCGTCGTCTGACATTCCAAATAGATTTATATAGAACACGCAATGTAATACTTAATTATGTAATAACCCGGAAATTGTGATTCTTTAAAAAAAAATTGACTAGTCGTACCTTATTTTTAGACTGCTTAAATATCTTGTCAAAGAATACAGTTAAAAACTAAAAACATGATTTGTTGCGGACATAAATACAAAACAGCGGAATAACACAACATATAAGAACACTGGTGGTGCAAGCTGCAGCTGAGTTACTGAACAATGAGATCGTACTCCTCAACACTCTTGAATTCCTCATTGATCCTTTGGATCCATTCCTGCTGTACCGATGGCTGTCAGGATAAAGGGAACCACAGTTAGAAGAAGTAGGGGGAGCAGTATTATAAGCTGCTATAGCATGACAAGGAATGGTAGGTGGGTTGGTATTACGCTAAGCAGCTGACACATAACACCTCAACTTGCTGGACCCCTAAGGGCCCATATACCACCTAGCCTCACTTATGTTTTACTTCTTGGATAACTTTTTTTTTCCAGAACAACAGTTTATCTATTCCATCCTTCATGAAGCATAAAGTGTCACTATCATCATCCTATCATCATCCCATCATCATCATCACACCATTATCATACCATCACACCACTCCACACACCAACACACATATATATATATATACACACATCCACTCCACACACACAGCACTCAATAGAACCCACAGGTACTCTGTTCCTTGACTTATGTCGCTGCTTAGGACCACCATGGATCACAGCAGGTGTGTTCCACTGTTGAACGTGCTGGTGCTCTGCACTCCTCCTTTTTGGGGTTTGCTCTATGACGTTACTGTCGCTGGCCCGTTTAACTGGAGACAGGACTAGAGGGGTTAAGACAAGAGGAGACTCGAGATCCTCAAAACCGAACAGGGTGTTGTGGAGTGTGTCCTTAACAGGATAAGGGGTGGAGTGTTGGTCTGGGGAAGGAGGTAGCTCAGGAGTACGCAGACGGCTCATGGTATTATCAGGTGAACTTTTCCCTGAAGCCAGTGTGCTCTTTCTAAGGGAAGCCATTCTACTGCTGCACTTTCCCGGGTCAGGCCCAGTACCACCTGGTGTACCTCTCCTTCTAAGGGAAGCCATCCTTCTGCTGCACTTTCCCAGGTCAGGCACTGACACAGCCATGTCTCCAACGTTTTCCTTATCTCCAGTAGAGCCGTGTGGTCGAGAGGTCATATCACCTTGTGGGGTCTGTTCACCTTCAGTTCGTCTTGGTGCCTCCATATGGGCGGGCTCCGGGAACGGAGCCGCACACTGTACGAGTTATGAAAGTCAATGAAGGTGTTATTAAGGGGACATACCTCGTACAACTTATACTTCTTTAACACCTGGTCGACCAGTGCGTTGCTATCCTGAATGTCTTTCTCTGCGCCAACAGCGACGGCTCCTACGTGTACGTGCCCAAAGATTATACAAATCCCACACGTCTCATGCGCTCAACGTTTTACGCTTGCGTGTGTCAACAACACGGTACAAAGACTCACCAACATCATTCTGTTTATCTTCCTTCACTTGGTCATTTTGTTTTTCCTCCAGTACACCTTCGTCCGCGTCGGGACGCTGTTTACGCTTTCTTGCTCCAGCCTTCCGTGGAGGCATTCTTCTGTTGCAACAGCCTCCACTTTCCCGCCAAATGATCACTTAACTCTAATTGATGAACCCCCAAGCGCGCGCGTACCGTAACGTACCGCACGATGGCATTGCAACCAAAAAAGCTACGAGTTCTATGTTTGCACGGGTACAGACAGAATAAAGATGTGTTTCGCGAAAAATCTGGTGCATTTAGAAAACTCGTCAAGAATTCTGTTGACTTTTATTTTATATCTGCACCCCATGTGATTCCAGAGCCGGATAACCTGAGCAAACCGGAGTGTCTCCAAGGAAGGGGATGGTGGTTCTCCACCCCAAATAGAACTTACAGAGCCATAGATAAGACGGACACATGTATAGGGTTCGAAGAATCATTGGAGCTTGTCTCTGAAACATTCAAAACGGCCGGACCATTTGATGGTATCCTTGGCTTCAGTCAGGGCGCCGCCTTTGCTTCCATTCTGTGCGCACACCAAAGAACCGCCGAAAGTCCCTTGAAGTTTCATTTTGCCATATTTATCGCCGGCTTTAAGTCACAACTACTCCCACACAAGGACACATACTCCCAATGTATCACCCTACCAACCTTACACACCATTGGTCTCGGGGATGCAGTCATCCCCTCGCATTCCAGCGAGGACCTTGCCAGCTTCTGCGCCAACCCCACCGTTTACAGGCATGCTGGTGGTCACTATGTTCCTGCATCGCCCGAACTTAAAGCTGCTATGGCAGGCTTTCTGTCCGTTGTGTAAACGTGATTAATTCATTAATTCATTAAACATATGGGTAGGACACGTTTTTCCAGCATGTAAAGAAGACATACGGTACAGTCAGTTTCCCACGTTCAGGGGAAAAAATGCTAGACTTCAAGGAAACTTGCTTTAGATTATGGTGCACAACTAGTGGAGGAAGAGAGAATGATGACTAGTCCCCATGTAGCTTGAGGGAAGGGGAGGTACCTCTTTTTGGTTGCAGGCGGTCACTCAACATGAATGGGGGAGTGAATGGGACTTCTTGCTCCTGAAGCACTCCGTGACCTGACAGTGAGAGGCATAGAAGAACATTAGCAATGACAATTCTCATTTGATATTGATAACAGAGGATAGTTTTGCTTCTTAATTTTGAGAAGAGATAACTGAAACTGTGCTAAAAGATGTATATTTTTAAAGGGGCATTTTGTTGCCCCCTTTTCAAATGGTACAGATGAGTGGAGATTATAGCCGTATACCTTGCAGAGCATGAGAAAGGTGTTAAAAACCAATTCTTGCAATGATATGCAGAAAGGAGATGGTGTTTTTCCTCTCTCGTAGCTTAGGTCCAATACATAAAAGATCTTCCATTTAATTCTTAAATGCATTTTTTTTTTCACATGGTGGCAAAATGCTTCGATTTATATAATTGCTGTTAAGCCAAAGTCTGTCATCAATAGCAGTTGGTGGTATACATACAGCAGTGGGGCGAGCTACCATGGGCTACCAATACCCCCACCTTCATCATCATTATTCCTTTTCATGCTCACATTTTACGTGCTCAACATTTTCAGATTTTTTTTTTTGTTTTGGATTTTTGTTTTGGATTTTTGTTGAGATTTAACTGCTTTCCTTGGAGATTAGGTGGCTTCACCATCATGCACACAAAACCTGTGTTGACACAGCTTCCATAGTAACACCATGGTGAATACTCACTCTATCAAACACATACCTTTCCGTTTCATGGTGGTCATCGTACTTCACTTCTCTTATGTCTCTCCCCTCATATTCGATCCTCCTGTCTTTGTACGCACCCGCAGCTTCCAGCGTTTCACTCTGCTCTCCATATTCCTCCACCTTCGGATAGTGATCGATGTCTTCCATCTGGTGCCCACCGGACTCCTCTGCTGTTTCCTCTGGCAAGTCGCCATAATCACTGTGGGCGGGACTGAACCTTGCACCAGGTTCTAGGGGTGACCTCTCGTGGCTCCGCTTCTCCGGGTAAGTTGGCCGCACATCGTCGTATTGTGCTGCAGGGGGTGGGGTGCGGTCTTCAAACCCCGCACCCTCAAATGTGTTCCCCGCAGGTGTTAGCGACCGTTTCCTTTCCTTTGGAGGTGGCCTCTCCCCGTATCTTTCATCTTGTGAGCTGCTGCCTTCAAACGGTTCTCTATTGGAAGTGCTGCTGTATGAAGGACGGCGGTGTGGGGACCTGTCACGAACCCTCATGTTGGTATAATCTGGTGGCTTGTGGTAATCCTTTTCGGGCAGTTCTCTCTCTCTCTTTTGGTAGGCCCTTGGTGGTCCAGACCCGCGGTAACTGCCCTTGTCGCTGGAACGATAGCGGTGCTCCCGGTAAGTCGCATCACTACTCCTCTCGTGCCCGCCTCCACCCTGCTCATATTCCGAGGCATAAGCACGGCTTCGTTCGTACGCTCTCGAATCGCGCGCTTTTTTTTCGTATTCAGGCGGAGGGGCAGAAGCGAACGTTTTCTTCGAATACTCTCCGCTCGAGCGACCTCTGCTTCCGTCACGTGACGAGTAATGGTCGCCCTGGTTAACGTGGCCCCTCGCGTACTGGTGCCCTCCTTCGTAACCGGAGCTCTCGGAGCGATAGCCTCCTCTTCCCCGCGAAGGGAAAACGGGCGACGTTCTGCCGCGGGAACTGGACACCGGCCTGTGCACCGGTGGGGGCGAGCGGTCAGTAAACCTACTCCCTGAGCTGCCATTGTTGTAGTCGCCTCGCCCGTGGCCACGACTGCTTTGGTAAGAGCCTCGACCTCTGGCATACGAGGACCCACCTCTGCCCTGGGACGACGGTCCGTAGTCATCCCTCTCGCGACCGTAGCTACTTTTCTCGCTCCTCTCCGAATACCGCTCCGTGTATGCGTTGCTCCTCGCCTCGCGGTAGTCGGCGCGCCCTTCTCGCGGGTTGCGCGGAACTTCTTCGTCGTACCTAGACGGCCGCTCAGGTGGCGGGCTGGAGAAACCGCCCCGAGGTTTGTAGCTGCCACCGCCTCTGCTGGAGGCGCTAGCAGAGGTAAACCCGCCCCTGCCTCTTCCTCTGGCAGGTGGAAAGCTGTTTCGCTGATTGCGCTCGCGCTTGTCATCAATAGGCGACAGCTTCACTTCTACTTTCATCCCGCATATCTTGCCGCCATCCAGATGTCTCACGGCATCTTCGGCATCTTTGAAGCTCTCGAAGAATACATACGCAAAGCCAGGAGGGTTGTCCGCCACCCACACATTGGTCAGGTTACCGAATTTACCGAACACCCTCCACAGTTCCCCCTTCTCCCCTCTGTCTTGAAGGTTGTTCACACAGACTCTTGGTACCGACACTGAAATAGAGAGTTCAACTCTAGGTCAAGTTTTACTAAAGAAATAAGGCCTTCTTACTATTTTATTTGAAGAGATTAATCTATCACACTCGCACACAGCAAGGCGCCATATTAAGAAGTTAGCACGAGACAAATTCGATTTTTGCAAATTACGGACTCGGACACGTGCTGGCCACCGCCCCTATATCATTGGGTTATGTAACCTTGACAATTATTGTAGCTCGAGCTAGCTAGCTGCCCTCCATTTGTTAATTGCACCGCTGAGGTCAACCAAACACACACACACACACATACACACACACATACACACACATACACACACATACACATCTGCTCAGTCTACATAGTATTCTTTACACCGACAACTCTCTTAAAACTGCTCTACGAATATTGCAAGGGACAATTACTTAGCCTCACGGGTAGTAAGCAGCTCCCGAAGGGAATGACTTGACCTTGAGCAGCTCCCGATAATATATATTATGAAAATCTTCGCTGGGGTAAAATAATTTGGGAGAGGGGGGGCGTTGATATGATGTTATCATTAATATCTATGATTTTATTTAGTTGTTGGTGCAGATTCGGAACGGATCCAGATTCGCAGTATGCTGGCAGCAGACAAGGCAGCGGAGAACACTGGCCTATACGCCGGGTTTACCATTGGAAGGGTGATCAATGTCTTTATCATTCTAATCTTCCTTGCTGCGCTTATCTCTTCTCTTGTGGTGATTGGCAGCCTGAATACTCTCCAGAACGACGTAAGCTATAATGTGAACATGTAACCTACGAGGCAGATTCCTCCAATTTCAGGTTCGAAACGACCAAAAGTACAGAGCTCACTACATCAACTATACCAACAGCTCGTCCGATGTCACTCTTCCACACTTCTGCGTACTCTATTCGCAATTTGACAGCGGCGCAAAGTCTAACTTCACGTTTAACAGCCAGTACAGCTGCGAGTTCGTTTTGGCTACGAATGCCATTCTGGTTATCGCAGAGGTGGTACTCGTAGTGTTAGCGGTCATCCGTATCGTTTGGGCTCTCAAGTAAGTCTCATTGACCGCGTTCTTTCTCTAACCTAGTCCGCCATTTATATACAGCCTCCATTTCACCGTGTTTGTCGAGTTCGCTGTCCTGTTGTTGGCAACCATTTTTGCCTTTATAATCGGAGTGGCGCTGTCCATCGGTGTGGACTTCACTTGCTCCGCTGTAGGAAAATTCTATAGCACGAGGTAAGGATTGCCTACGCGGTTATGTGTGCGCCTTGTTACTGCTTGCGCTTCTGCAGCTGCGATAACCAGCCGTTTCCCTTTACTCAAGTAGTTTTCTACTCTGTGTTAAATGTCGCCCAGGTAGGAGATCTGCCATCTCACCACTTTTGACACCAGCCATATTTGGTATCCATTATTTTATTACCTCTCCCTTTCTCCTACATGTACACGCACGCACGCACGCACACCAGGCTGCGATGTGGTTCACTTTCATGTTTCTGTTCGTCCTCACTGTCATGTTTGTCATACGCATGGTGTTCTACCTGCGCAGACAGGTGCGTGGGCTGGGGACCTATCAAACAGCAGAAGCAGGCAGAGAGGAACACGAGCCAATAATGGGGGACAAGGCCAGTGATGGAGCCATGACTAGACCAGTTTAAACTGTCTGTCTACTGTATATGTTGAGTAACAAAGAAAGGGTGACCCGAAGAATTGTAGCAAATTTATTGTCTGCCTGCATTATTACATGTTTATTACAAAAAATTTATGTCTGGTGTGGACAGAGTTGTTGCTCTGAAAGTTCTGTTGGCAGTCGTGTGTAGATGATGGAGTGATGGCAGTGAACAGAGAGGCACTAAGCTTGAGACTGTGGGCCATTTAGTGCTCTGTTAACTTCTTCCACGCAATCTGTGTGCGTAGAAGATGTGAATACAGTTTTAAACACACACACACACACACATCTAATAACAGTTTTAATATTGCTGTCTCTGCCATATCTTGAACATGGTTGGAGGTTTTAACTTCAGTGTCATCCAGCCTGCTGCAAACATCTAAAAGCTGTAACATGTTTAGAAGTTAGCTCATGAGGAGGTGTGTCTACTCTTAGGTGGGATTAGGGGTAAGTGATATGCGGTCACTTAACTGCAACAGCAGATATAATGGCTTCAGGTGTTCTGAAGGAGATACCCATCTAAATACGGCAACACATAAGTTACAGGAGCCTTCATTTGTCAGTTGAGTACCTTGTCTTTCTCAAGAGGATTAATAGCTGCAAAGGAGAAATTAGTAAAGGTTAAAGGTTACTTAAATCATTAGTATAGGTTAATCATTATAAAGGTTTGTACCACTGCAGGATGAATGGTCTCCAAGAAAGGGCTTTGAATCATTAGGATGTTCTATGTCAGCTTTTCGAGCCAAAAATGGCAGAGAAAAAGTGCTCTATTTAGAATAGATTGGAACATTAGCAGTCTGTACATGGCAATACATGAATCACCTTATCCTCCTCTAATGCTTGTGATGACAAGAGTTGGACTGCAGAAAGAGACTGGTGAGTGTGAATGTGGGTGATTGGTGTGGTGGGAGAGGTGGTGTGGATTGGTGTGGTGAGAGAGGTGGTGTGGATTGGTGTGGTGGGAGAGGTGGTGTGGATTGGTGTGGTGGGAGAGGTGGGTGGGAGAGATGGTGTGGATTGGTGTGGTGAGAGAGGTGGGTGGGAGAGGTGGTGTGGATTGGTGTGGTGGGAGAGGTGGGTGGATTGGTGTGGTGGGAGAGGTGGGTGGGAGAGGTGGTGTGGATTGGTGTGGTGAGAGAGGTGGGTGGATTGGTGTGGTGGGAGAGGTGGGTGGGAGAGGTGGTGTGGTGGGAGAGGTGGGTGGGAGAGGTGGTGTGGATTGGTGTGGTGGGAGAGGTGGGTGGGAGAGATGGTGTGGATTGGTGTGGTGAGAGAGGTGGGTGGGAGAGGTGGTGTGGATTGGTGTGGTGGGAGAGGTGGGTGGATTGGTGTGGTGGGAGAGGTGGGTGGGAGAGGTGGGTGGGAGAGGTGGTGTGGATTGGTGTGGTGAGAGAGGTGGTGTGGATTGGTGTGGTGGGAGAGGTGGGTGGATTGGTGTGGTGGGAGAGGTGGGTGGGAGAGGTGGTGTGGTGGGAGAGGTGGGTGGGAGAGGTGGTGTGGATTGGTGTGGTGGGAGAGGTGGGTGATTGGTGTGGTGGGAGAGGTGGGTGGATTGGTGTGGATTGGTGTGGTGGGTGGGAGAGGTGGTGTGGATTGGTGTGGTGGGAGAGGTGGGTGGGAGAGGTGGTGTGGATTGGTGTGGTGGGAGAGGTGGGTGGGAGAGGTGGTGTGGATTGGTGTGGTGGGAGAGGTGGGTGATTGGTGTGGTGGGAGAGGTGGGTGGATTGGTGTGGATTGGTGTGGTGGGTGGGAGAGGTGGTGTGGATTGGTGTGGTGGGAGAGGTGGGTGGGAGAGGTGGTGTGGATTGGTGTGGTGGGAGAGGTGGTGTGGATTGGTGTGGTGGGAGAGGTGGGTGGATTGGTGTGGATTGGTGTGGTGGGTGGGAGAGGTGGTGTGGTGGGTGGATCTTGAATTGAACACTTACACAATAAGGTGAGGGTAGGTCTCACCTTAATTAGCTCTAGTCTTTCAGCTTCAAGTCTCTCCACTCTCAGCTCCAATTGTTCGATGCACCGTTCTGGATCAGAGCTGCGTAACTCGTGCAGTCGGCCTTGCCACGGTGGCCTCTGGTTATTCAGCGAGAGGACGTTGGTGGTCTCGTCGTAGCGGGGAAAGCCCGCGTCCAGCTGCTCGTTGAGCTCGAGCGCGCAAAGGACATGTAGGGGTAACCCCTTAGAGGCGGGAACTGACGGCGGGCTTGGTTCAACTTCAACGCCATTGGCGGTTGCGTGCAGCTGATCAAGGTACAGACATATCTCCTTGAGGTCACTGTTTTCTGCCATTAGCGCGCCAAACTTTTCTTCCAGGGTCTTAAGTTTCAATACAAACAATTCTATCTCGCTCTTGTATAACCGAGCGGTATAAGTTCCGAAATGTTGCCATTGTGCAGCGAGTCTCCGGATATTCTGCCTGTCGTCATCTATAAAGTGGCATATTCCCTGCAGTTCCTGGTACTTGTGTGATAGTCGGTTAGTCTCTTGTTCCAATTCCGTAATCCTTCTCCGATATGCAAGCAAACTGTCATCCATTGTTTATGGTCACACCCCTTTACACTTGTCCTGGTCCCCAGACTTTTTTTATTGGCCATTTACAAATTAATATATCACTTCATGTTGACGATGATACCCCCCCCCCCCCCCCCCCCTCCTCCTCCATACACACTTTGTCTTTTCTTTGGATAGCTTCATTTATTCGTAGCGCACGCGATCTCGCCCCCAAAGGCTTGAGTTAACTTTCTTATAAATGAGTGTTCGGTGACATAAAAGAAGCGGGCCGCCCGGCAGTTTTTCGCAAACAAGAAGTTTTTTTTTTTTTTGTCGCGTCGCGCGTCAATGGTAATCGAAATCAGAGTTATATATAGCGAGCACGTGCTCGGCTACGCGTGATCGAGGAGGAATTAAAATGAAGTTGCTATTGGTCCTAGCTGCTGTGATTTACTTGACAATCGCACAGTCACCATGCGGTAAGTCCCGAACCTGCTTAGCCTTTACTTCGTTTAATTATCTTCGCGAACAGAATCTCCACTGCTGTGGCAGGGGAAAATGATCGAGGTACGGTATATATTGGTGAAAGGATTGTGTTTGTGTTATTATCCACCTTTGCGCACAGTTTGATCCGTCCCAGGCATTTGCAAGAAGGGCTGACATTTTCTATGATGAAGACAACTCGAGAATCGCCCTGTATGACGATGTAACCTACCAGGGTCGGGAGACGTACACGTTCGACCTCTTCTTATATAACAAGGCTGTAAGAATGGATTTTACGGTTGCATTAAATAACCGCGCTAATACGCACTGCAGAAATCCTATAGCGTAAATCTCCAGACTCAAGCGTGCACGATTGCACCAATCACCACTCCGTTTCCAGTTATTGAAGTCCCTCCCGGATCAAATGTAACCGGGCAGTACTATATCGGAGTGACAGGAGTTCCAAACGACTACGTTTTGGTCAACCGATACGAGGATTATAACGGTAAGCCGCGTATACTCTAGTTATGTCGAGCAAAAAATATATGAACACCGCTCGTCATGTTAGGAAATTACGTGGGCAGCTGGACCGCTTCTGGCTGTGCGCCAGTTGCCGCCTATGTCAACACTACTAAGTATGGAAGTATATTTTTCAAGTAAGTTGTCCCGAAATGTTTCGACAGGTTTTGTTATGCTGTCTTAACGCACACAGCTTCTTCGACATCCAACTTGGACTTGACCCAAGCATATTCAATATTCCAAAGCAATGCGCCTGAGACAGCTATTGTTGACGCCTTTAGAGTGTTGCGCATGTCCTTTGTAATAGTGTTACTTTGTACACATGTTGTTTCCGAGTGAGATAATCTGTGGTATAGATGAATGACGTTTAGAGCAGAGCTAAACGCAGTTAATTATCGGCCGGCAGTTCTGCGCGCGCGTGCGGCGGGTCGGACAGTAAGAAGTACAATAGGGTAACCGGCCCCATTCATCGGCCGCAGGCCGCATAATCCTAGGCTATTTATGCAGGCCACCATACTGCCAGTACCACGTGCAATACGCTGCAATCCACGTCTCACGAGCCGTTTCAGAGTCCACCACCCACCCCGTCCGCTGCTGCCTTCACTCCATCACCAATGTGATGTGACATGTTCTGGAGGAGCTAATCCGCCCACCTTTCGAACCCCGTGCGGTATGGGCGGATCCTCACACACCCCCTCGGTGCTACGCGGCGCCGGAGGGCGGAACCCAGACACCCTCCAAATACGCACCCGATACCGTATAATACCGTGCTGGCAACGAGAATTAAAGGCGATAAATTTCCATGTATAGAGGTATGTTGAGTGATGAATTGCAATATTTTATTTGCGCGTCAGTCCCCGGGGGGGTCAAGGTTAACAACTGCAGATAGTGCGCATGCGCTTACGGAATTCTCGTGATCAAACTTTGTAGAAAGATGAAAAGCATTCTTCTGTTCGCTTCGCTCCTTGCCTTTGCTGTGGCACAGTTCTGCGGTAAGCACTAACATAGGTGCAATTTTAACAACTAAAAATAAAACCTGCTTCGCTTAATACAGTTTCCCCACCTTTGTGGCAAGCAAAACTGGTTGAGGTAGCAACACCGTTTGCTTAACGTTTGCTTCCTATTAAGTGTCGTACATAGGCGGATCCCAGCAAGCAGTTCGGAAGGCGGGCCGATATTTTCTACGACCAACAGAACCAGCGAATTGCACTCCTGGACGATGTATACTATCTGGGCCGAGAGAATTACACATTTGATCTTCTTTTTTTCGGCCAATATGTATGTTTGCAGCGTTTGGTCGCCTCCTGCTTATCTCGTAACCTTATTTCGCAGAAATTCTACAGTTTGAACTTAATCACTAAAGCATGCACTATAGGTTTCCTGCGCGAGCCTTTCCCAGTGGTCGGAATCCCGCCTGGCTCTAACGCCACGGGAGAGTTCTACATAGGTGTGACTGGCCTCGAAAATAACTACGTCCTTGTGGACCGCTATGAGGACTTTAACGGTAAGTGCCTGATCTTAGTGCGTGTGGCCTTCCAACGCTGCTTGCTTCCGCAGGGATGTACGTCGGCATGTGGACCCGCCTCGGTTGCGCTCCTGTAGCGACCTTCATCAATAGTACTCGCTACGGCAATGTGTTCTACGAGTAAGTATCCCCTCCTCTATTTGTCCACAATCACTATTAATGGGTGTCCCTTATCATACAGGTTCTACGACTTCCAGCTAGGGATCTTCGACCCAAATGTATTCAGTATTCCCCAAGAATGCGCGTGAATGTGGTGCAACAGCACAGTAAAGTTTACGACGATTTACTGTTCCATCATGTGTTTCCTGCGTTATTAGTTGTATATAATATTACAACAAAGCCTGAAATGCACCTGATCGTGTCGATTCTTGGGTGATGTTTTCACCAGAGCCAGTTTGTAAAAAGTTGGCTAGCAAAACATGCACGTTTGAAACGAAAGAGCCGTTTAGATGATAATCACAACTGCTGAACAGCAAAAAACAAACCACCCCCAAAAGTCCAACCTAGAGCTTCTGACGAGCATTGAAACTACAGGCACACTTACAACAGGGTGGGGATATTGGCAGATTGCATGTAGGCTTGCAAGTACTGCAGTACGTCACCGCTTAGTCCACTAGAGATCAAAGATTGCACCTTTCCAGGGTGCTTTGAAGATAGTTGGTGCAAACACTGCACAAGGTGTTTCTTAGTATCAGGGGCGTATGTGGCAAAGGGGTCGTGTTCCTTGGCCCCTGCAAACATGAGCTGTGAATACGAGGCCTGGTACCCTGGAGTGTCTTCAATCTCTACAAAGTGCTCATCTTCAGGTACGGTGTTATCCTCAGGCAACTCAAACAGCTTGATGAGGGTCTGTAGCAGAGGAGCCCACAGCAGGACATAGGGCTCTACAAGCATGGCAGGGGTCTCTGTCAACAGCTTTGTTATCCCAACAGCACATATCCTCCTCTCCAACTGACCACCCACCTTCTGGACGTCCAGAATGAACAACTTCTCAACCACCATGCCAAACAGTTTAGGTTGAATGGAGTCTATCAGATCAACAAGAGCCACACCACCAAACTTCCCTGCGTACAGTGAGAAGAAGACCAGCAAACCTTTCACGTACTTTGTTGTCTTACTGCTCTGAAGTCGTTGGAAGAGCAAGACAAAGACATTCTTTATAAACGGCGCCAAATCCACAGGCTTGATATTTTCAACCAGTGTTTCGATAAGGTAAAACCCTTCATGGTCATTCACTTTGGATGCAATTAGCTTCTGGAACACCCCAAGGACAGCTGGGAGTTTCTCGCTGGAAATGATGGAAGGACACTTCTCAATGAATGCTCTCAGAAGCCTCACCAGTGCAGCAACATTACCCGTGCGCTCCCACAAGGCAGGTGTAAGCAACAAAGGAAATATGACCATATAAGGTGCTGGAATGGGAGACGGTCTCAGCTCAAGCATAAGTGACAAGATCTGGAAGACGTAGGGAACAAATTCGCTCACGTCACGCACCAGGATATTTT
Source organism: Eunapius fragilis (assembly GCA_963681505.1). Classification (NCBI taxonomy): domain Eukaryota; kingdom Metazoa; phylum Porifera; class Demospongiae; order Spongillida; family Spongillidae; genus Eunapius; species Eunapius fragilis. Next base: position 378,276 of record OY811987.1, on the reverse strand, counting down.
CAATGATAGGGAACAGCGCTCCCTCAAATGTCTGAATTTTATTATCGGCCTTTCCTGTGTACCTGATGATGCAACAGATGGATTCAAACAGATAGTGGTTGAAGTGCGGCTTTGTGGGGTTGAGGCTAACAGCAGCCAGCTTCTCAGAGAGCTCCTTCAGTAATATCTCTGAGTAAGGCACAAGGTTGTCCTTCATTGTGGACATTGACCTCAGAATAGCCTTCATGATGTACTCATTCTGTTGAGAAGACGCAAACTTGAGAGCGGCAAAGAGATTTACAAGCAGTCCCTCAAAGTGAGGCGTCACGTCCTCCGGACGCATCACAAGACCCCCACTGTTGTCGCGAAGAACCAGCAGCTTCTCCAAGCAGTGGGCCGCATAAGTGTGCACCACGTGACTGGACGAGGTGAGGTGGATGCCGAGCAGAGGGATCACACCCACCAGGAGGTCCCGGGGCAGGACGCTGCGGAAGGTGATGATGTAGCGTATGGCGTCCGCCTTCAGGACGGGTTGTTCATTGACAGCTGCTCGCTGGAGATCCGGCAGGCACTGGGACTGAAATATGTCTGCCACGTTCACTAGGTCGCTTGTCTTGGTGGCTCCGTGCTTTGTCGTTCTGGAGCGTGTCGCTATGGCAGCTATCAGGTACAGCGCAGAGTCCTTTGACCTCCAGTTGCCGACAGGGTTCTCTGCATAGCTCTGGAGGAGGGTTGTGATGTAGGAACTGAATATCTCTACGACGGGGGTCTCGAAGAACTTGCAAAGACCTCGCACGAGGTTGCAGGCAGAATGCCTCCTGGTGCCAATGTCAGAGCCTTCGAGGTCTCTGTGCACGTACTCCTCCGGATTGTCCTCAAAGAGCTCCTCGTCTGCCTCACGAAACTGAAGGTTAGGCAGGATGACCTTTTCACATATGCTCTGCAGTGTGGATGGGTCCGCAAACAGGTCCTTGTAAGCGGGACGCTCAGATACAGAGGCGAGGAACTCCAGCGCATTGCTGACCAAGCCATCGTGCTTGGGTTTGATGTCGGTAGTGACCAGCAAGTTCCAGATGGCCTGGACGAACTTGGGGAGGTAGCAGGAGAAGTCCTCGTCATACTTCTGTGCAAACATGGCCACTGTCTCACAGATCTGCGACTTGAGGAGCTCCAGGGAGCCTGGTTCTGCATCGTCATCTGTCTCCACCAGCTTGTTGTCTGTGGTGAGGAGGGCGTGGAAATGGTTCATCCAGGGCTCCAAGTTCTTATCAGCAAACTGGTCGGGCAGGTCTTGGGCAGTCAGACTGTGGAAGACCTTGGCAATCAGAAGGAGTGAGCTGAAGAGAACCTGCAAGGCCTGAGCGTTCTGAGCATGCTGGGGGACCAGCTGGATGGTGGAGTGGAACAGTTCTGTCAAAGGCACAGCCAGGTTCTCCAGCACAATCTTGATCTCGCTCCAAAGCTGCTGAGACTGGAACTCGTGTCGGTATCGTTTGGTGAGAGAATGGGCAGTTCTCAGCACTCCGTTGATCTGGTAGAAGTCCCCGCTGCGAAAATGGCCGACCATTTCTGGTATCAAGTCTTTCCAGTTCCCAGGAAAGTCTTCCTGCCCGATAATTGTGATGGCGTCGCTGAGCTGCCTCTGAATAGACTCTGGATTTTTAAGCATAAGACCCACAATGCTCTTCTTTATAACCTCCCTGTCTTCTGCAGAAATTCTGTTAGGCTGGTCCTCAACAATACGCCAATTACGCTTCACAAAGTTCTTGAAGTTAATAGCGGCTGCCAGCCGAAGGCGCATGTCCACTGCTACACCGTCGGAAATCTGCATGAGCAACGTGCCGTAGCTTGGTCCTCCCTCCAGTTGCATTAGTTTATCTTCGGCAGGTTTGCGAACGTCATACTTCTCAGAAAGCGTATGTCCGAGGCATTCAGCGAGCGCTTGAATGTTGTTCATTTTATCTGTGAAAGAAACGCGTAGCTATAACCAAAAAGACGTTAATTCCTCGTTTAGTGTACTTTCTTACTAGTACTTTGTCCCTACGAAGGCCTTGAATGATGCCGCTTGTATGTCCAAAATGCGCATGCGCCTTATCCCAACAACTGTTCTAAACAAAGCCCATCGTTGACCTTTCGTTGACCTCGACTTACTGTACCTGGAACAAATGGCTGTTAGAGACGTTTTGGGTGTGCTTAATGGCGCACTAAAGGTAGCTTCGGCAGCATGCAGCTCTGTGAGCGTAGACATCCAGGGTGCTATGAAATCATCGACGCTTCTATCCGGAGTGAGCCAGAAGCGTTGCGAAGAACTAAGTTGGAACTCATTTGGAGCAGATTCATTTATGTATCTTAATAGTCTCTCTAAGTCCAACCATGAGTCTAACACGAACCTACACGAAACGTTTCCTGTAACGTTCGCAAACCCGCCAGGCGCAAACGGAGAAACACCGAAGGATGGAATTCCTGGTACCCTATTTACGCAAAATGCGGGCGCATTTGCTCCCGGCTTGGGCATCAGGAAATATCACTCGGATGTGCGATGTAGATACCGCTGCCCCGGCACGATTGCTAAACCACGCACGTTGTATCATTCAGCGGTGCACGCATCCCCGCCCACAGCTGGGGGCGCGCCACCACCAGCCGACTTCAACCAGAAGGTTATTACTAAATGCCCCGCTCGCGGGTGTTGTTTATATATTTGCGATGTTGCCATTTGCACTTCTGTGTATAGTTGAATTCAAGAGCGAAGGAGAGAGCTGTACCGGCGTCACGTATTGGCAGAATAGCCACCTTTGGAGGTAGGGGGAGGACGAGGTTACTCCTTTGTTCCGCCTCATTATCTCCTGCCATTGGTAGGGCTGGTGGCTGGTCTGGGAGTGGGAACGGCTGCTGAGATGGCCAAGAGGATGATGGAGGGCGAGGGGGGAGGAGGGGGGACTGGACGTAGGAGTGCCCTCCTCACAGAAGCTAACATTGATAGGATTGTGAACACTCTGTGTCGTGTGAGAGGCGCTGCCCTCAAGTTCGGGCAGATGCTAAGCATGGAAGGTGGGTTGGGTCACCCCATAACTTCGTAGGGTGATGCAATATACACTATGGTCTTACTTGCATGTCACCTACAACATATTGGAGGGTACCCACCCCTCTTCTCATACCATCACATCTTAAGGATACCCACCCCTCTTCTCATACCATCACATCTTAAGGGTATCCACCCCTCTTCTCATACCATCACATCTTAAGGGTATCCACCCCACTTCTCATACCATCACATCTTAAGGGTATCCACCCCTCTTCTCATACCATCACATCTTAAGGGTATCCACCCCTCTTCTCATACCATCACATCTTAAGGGTATCCACCCCACTTCTCATACCATCACATCTTAAGGGTATCCACCCCTCTTCTCATACCATCACATCTTAAGGGTATCCACCCCTCTTCTCATACCATCACATCTTAAGGGTATCCACCCCTCTTCTCATACCATCACATCTTAAGGGTATCCACCCCTCTTCTCATACCATCACATCTTAAGGGTATCCACCCCTCTTCTCATACCATCACATCTTAAGGGTATCCACCCCTCTTCTCATACCATCACATCTTAAGGGTATCCACCCCTCTTCTCATACCATCACATCTAAAGGGTACCCTTAAGATGTGATAGTATGAGAAGACACAGGTGTCTTTCTTAATGCCACACACCCATACCTCCACCCCCCCCCCCCCCCTGTGCCAACCCTTCATATTTGATGTTTCTTTCTTTGTGTAGATGGATCATTCCTGCCACCAGAAGTGCAGGAAGCATTTGAGAGGGTTCGTAACAATGCTGACTACATGCCTACCAAACAGATGAAGGTCATTGGACAGCAATTAGTGACATGTCATATTACGCAACGTTATGTATCTTGTAATGCTAAGGTCTGACCACACCGCTCTCTGTGTATATGTCTTCATTTAGGCAGTGCTGGGCTCTGAGCTTGGTCCAAACTGGCGCTCCCTGCTGAATGAGTTTGACGACAAACCTCTCGCAGCTGCTTCCATTGGTCAGGTTCACAAAGGTGTTCTCCTCGATGGAAGACATGTGGCCATTAAAATTCAGGTATAATAGGGATGGCCATGGTGTGTATGTGTGTGTAAGTATGGCGTGGGTTTGGGGTACAGACCGTGCTTACATTGGATCTGAGGTATAGACCATACATGGAGTAGGATTCAAGTAGTTTGGATCCTTCACTGGTCCCGTACATGATACCCACAAGTCATTGCATAGGTGTTAGTCCTTGTTAGTACATTGGTCACCAGTTTAGGGTGGCCCCCTCCCCCCCCAACAACGGAAAGGCTTAGTTATTGTTGTTGTGGTGGGGCCATAACCATTCAGGGTGTGTGGAGTGGTATCTCACCACCCCTTCTTCTTCCTGGCCTAGTATCCAGGTGTGGCCCAGAGTATCAACAGTGATATAGACAACATTGTGAGCATACTCCAGCTGTGGGATGTTGTCCCTGAAGGTAACGTAGGGGTGGAGGGCAGGGGGAAATAGTGACGTTATTATTTCAAACGACAGGGCTGTTTCTTGAAGCAACTGCTGCTGTGGCTAGGAGAGAGTTAGAATGGGAGACGGACTACATCCACGAAGCAGAGTGTAGCACAAGATTCAGGTACGTGTGTTGTGCCCATATATGGCACTAAGCTATGGGTGTACACGCATGTAGGTGTGTTTTGTTGTGGTGTGGTCATGTACCTTGTCCTGTCCATATACATGTAGGTTCATGTACGCCCCCCCCTCCCCCCAAAAGGTGTGAGGGGCCAGATATTGCGTTTTAATATTAGCATGAGTACAGTGTGTGTGACATGTCTCTCCCCTCCCCTCCCCTCCCCTCCCCTCCCCCCTACCTCAGGAAACTGCTGGAGAGTGATCCTTACTTTGTTGTGCCACGTGTTGTGAAGGAGATGAGCTCAAAGCGTGTCATCACCACAGACCTGATACATGGGGTACCTCTGGACCGTTGTAGGGACCTTGACCAGGAAGAAAGAAATATGGTGTGTGTGTATACGTGTGTGTGTGTGTGTGTGTGTGTGTGTGTGTGTGTGTGTAGCATGCTTGTGTGTGACAGACATTGGATTACATTTGCAGATAGCCGAGAAGGTCCTGACATTATGCATGCGTGAATTGTTTGAATTTCGATTCATGCAAACAGACCCTAACTGGTCGAACTTCTTCTATAACAAGTCTGAGCAGAAGGTACTGGGCAATGTGATCACGTGCACTGCGTTGTGTGTATAGCTAACTTTTCATTGGTTGCTAGGTGTGTGATGTGTTGTGCCATTCCAATGCAGTTGTATCTTCTGGACTTCGGCGCGTCTCGCGAATACCCGCAGAAATTTGTGGATAACTTTTTAAGGGTAAGGTAAAGCTAAAGAGGGTGTCCCTGTGGGTGGATCGATGACTGTATAAGTTGGGCCAAGGTGGTGCATGGTGCAGCAACCAACAACAAAGATGAAATATTGCAGAGCTCTAAGGCACTGGGTTTTCTCACTGGCTATGAATCCAAAGTAGGGTCATCTCTCTGTTACCAGCTCACTCCGTGACTTAAATACCTCCCACAGACCCTAATTGATGCCCACTTGGAAGCAGTGGCCGTTTTAGGTGAGCCTTACTCAAAGTCAGGGCTGTATGACTTCAGCAGTGACAGCATGAAGCGTATACACCAGCTGATCCCGGTGCTCCTGAAGCACCGTCTGACCCCTCCCCCTGAGGAGAGCTACTCGGTCCAGAGGAAATGGGCGGGTGCCTACCTCCTATGTGCCAAACTGGGAGCCATCTTTGACTGCAAGCCAATATTTGAGCAGATCTATTCTCAGTACAAGTTCCTTGAATAGTATTATAGCCATTGTTAGGATGACAATGATGGCTGCACCCCAATATATGTATTCTATGTTTTGTGTTTTGCCCCGGTTCATTTGTTTCCATTCAACCTTGTGGTATTGGGTGGTTAGGGTCTGACGCATGCACACACACACACACACACCCTCCCAATTAAAATGTTGCATTAAAAAAACACAAACAAATACAGATACCACATAGAAGAAATGCAAACATACAAAGTCAAGGCACAAAATGCTACAAACTGTCACAAGAGGAAGGCCGGCGTGTTAATACAGGGTGGGGGAAAGGGGGGGGGGGGGGGGGGGATGGATGTGCTTGGCTTCATGACATTAGCAAGCTGCACACACAGAAGTACGGCAGACATAGGAGAATCCAAATGCCTTGGTGGTACAAATGCCAAAGGACGTGTTAACACACACACGCACACACAAAAAATGCTCATAGCTGAAGTTCTATCGAAATGGGTTAGAGTTCACTCCAGATATTGATAAGATTGTTCATTCCCCACAAATAACCATCTTCATGATTTCCCTCCACCCAAGGGGACGTGTGATCCACTGAGACCCCAACAGGAAGTGGTACCGTCTTGCCAAAATCAATCATGTGAATGCTACACTTGGTTTGGTCATATACAAAGAGGATTGAGCTACCTATCAGCTGTTACGGAGGTGAAGAAATATATGTATCAACTGATGGAGGTATGGTGTGATGTGATGGAGGTATGGTGTGATGTGATGGAGGTATGGTGTGATGTGATGGAGGTGTGGTGTGATGTGATGGAGGTGTGGTGTGATGTGATGGAGGTGTGGTGTGATGTGATGGAGGTGTGGTGTGATGTGATGGAGGAAGTATGGTGTGATGTGATGGAGGTGTGGTGTGATGGAGGTGTGGTGTGATGTGATGGAGGTGTGGTGTGATGTGATGGAGGTGTGGTGTGATGTGATGGAGGTGTGGTGTGATGTGATGGAGGTGTGGTGTGATGTGATGGAGGAGGTGTGGTGTGATGTGATGGAGGAATATATGATGCAAAATACTTACTTCGTGTGTCTTAAAAAACTCTGAATCACCAAGAGCTCTCCTAAGTTCCTTGAGACGATTTAAGAACTCGGCCTGGGGACCAGAGCACTTAGTCACCACTGCCCAAACCATGACACAAGGTCTCCTGAAGTACTCATATCTCCAGACAACGTAGCCAACACCCCTAACTTGTACAAAGTCCAAAACCACACACGCAGGCATGCACACACCTTAAGGTCTAGGGCTTGGTGTTCCAGTAAAAATGTCCTGAGTACAGCTATGACATCATCACGGTTCTTAGTGGTTTTGAAGTCCTTCTCTGCTTTACCTTCACAGTCCTGTGTGTGTGTGTGTGTGTGTGTGTGTGTGTGTTTGTGTGTGTGTTTGTGTGTGTGTGTGTTTGTGTGTGTGTGTGGTAATTTGCACATTGTATGTTTGTGTATGTTGTGTGTGTGTGTATACATGTGTAGACAGCATATTTTTTCATTATGGTCTTCAGATACCTCCTAACAATGAATGAAGGTGTCTTTCTCAACACATCCCCCCCTCCCTAACAATGAAAGTGTCTTTCTCCCTAACAATGAAAGTGTCCTTCTCAACACATCCCTCCCCCCCCCCTCCCTAACAATGAAAGTGTCCTTCTCAACACATCCCTACCCCCCCCTCCCTAACAATGAAGGTGTCCTCCTCAACACACAACATTCATCAGATGTGATCAAAGATGAAGGACCACTAGTTAGCCCCATTCATCGCATTCAACCACCAGACTCACAGAAATGTAAATATTGGCACTTTAGGCAACCAATTAAAGACCCAAATAAAGCGGAAAATCAATTCAACAAAAAGGGGAGTCGATGGCCTGGGGGTATGGCGTGATACTGCAACCATGGGGTGGGGTACAGGTGTGAACACACCATCTTATTATGGCAACCAAACAGCACACATATCACAAGTCACTCACTGCAATATGCTTTGACAAGAGGTCTATCCTACAACCAATAGGGGGGTAACTATGGAGTATCTTACGCATGTTTAACTACATACTGATAGATAATGAACACGCACACACACACCACCACCACCACCACCACCACCACCACCACCACCACCACACACACATGCTCACAGGCTCATGACACCACAAAACACAAACCTTGATTCCCTCTATGCGGAAGCCTAGGTTAGACGTGGACGATAAGGATTCTCTCCACTGCATGTAGCGCAGTTTGCTAATGGCAGCCATCGAGTTTTCCTCAGCAGTCGGCTCATTGGGGTCCACAGCCACCATCTTCTCATACATGTCCTGTGGTGAGGGAGAGTAAACCGTGGACACAGAACCACAGCCTTCATCACATAACTATCCCTTGTGCGCACACGCACACACATATACACACACACATAAACAACATATACACATAAACACTCACACATACACACATAAACACACACATAAACACATACACACACATACACTCACACACACACACATACACTCACACATACACACATACACACATACACTCACACATACACTCACACATACACACACATACACTCACACATACACACACATACACATACACTCACACATACTCACACATACACACATACTTTGCGCATCTCCTTCTTTGTTCTTGCCTTAACCAACTCGTCTTCTAGATATGTTCTGTAGCAAGTAATGAAGGATTTGAGATGCCTATGCTAACATGGATCATCAACATGGTGCTTACCTCACTCCCACCTTAATATCCATGACAGCTGGCTCATCATACTCCCTGAGCAAGTCTGACATTTCAACATACACTAAAACCACAAGGTCAAGGAGTACCCCCTCAGAATAGATCCAATTTCAACCCCAATATCCTCCCTACACACTTCCTCCTCCCTACACACTTCCTCCCCCTACACACTTCCTCCTCTCTACACTTCCTCCTCCCTAAACACTTTCTCCTCCCTAAACAATTCCTCCTCCCACCAAATTCCTCCTTCCTATCGATAGTTATTTCCCCCCTCTTCCTTCTCCCATCCTCCCTCCCTCCCTCTCTCCTCCCCTCTACAACACCAAGGATGCTACATAAGGATCTGTTCCATAAACAAGGATACTCTCTCCTTCAACTTCCACTTCACCCAGGAACTCTGGCACAAACTCTTTAAGTGGGTCAAGCATCAATCTCTGAAGTGCTTCTCTCTCAGTCTTGTCTGATTTCTTCATGATGCTGCCATTAGACTTCCCTGGGGCAAAGTTGCCTGCACAGAGGGAGAGAGAGGGTGAGAGGGAGGGTGTAGATGTGTGTGATGTGCAGTGGGTGTGTTTTACATGAGCGTGCGCTGCAAATATTTCTCCTCCCATCTCTCCCTCTCCTCCCACCATCCCCTCACCTCCTCCCACCACCCCCTCACCTCCTCCCACCATCCCTCACCTCCTCCCACCACCCCTCACCTCCCACCACCCCCTCACCTCCTCCCACCACCCCTCACCTCCTCCCACCATCCCCTCACCTCCTCCCACCACCCCTCACCTCCCACCATCCCCTCACCTCCTCCCACCATCCCCTCACCTCCTCCCACCACCCCCTCACCTCCTCCCACCACCCCCTCACCTCCTCCCACCACCCCCTCACCTCCTCCCACCATCCCCTCACCTCCTCCCAATACAGATCCTCACCTTTATGTCCAGCCAGTTGTACCCAGTGATACTTCCTCTTACAGAACTGCAAAGAGAATGGCGACCATGCCTGCACCATCTTCTTCACCTTGTCCCAAGACGGAGTCTGCATAGGGAACATAAGCGTCAATTGTGTCCATTATCCCCTCCACACTGCCTAATGGACAAACGTCACATAAGCACACTCACACCATTATACACACCACACACTGCTATCTCTCACTCAATCTCTCACACACACACACACACACACACACACACACACACACACACACACACACACACACACACACACACACACACACACACACACACACACACACACACACACACACACACACACACACACACACACACACACACACACACACACACACACACACACACACACACACACACATAGCCCTAACAACGCAAATACACCAGACAGCTGCCAAACACTACAACAGTGGAGCCCAAAACACCCTTCCCATTGTTGCGCTGAGCAAAGTGTCAAGTCTATAGCCAACACACAGAAAACATACCCCGCGGTGCCTGTCTTTGTGCTTTGCCTTCGGACTGCACCCTCCCTCCAACTCAGTACCTGTGGTGGCAGAAGGTGTGACGGGGGCAGAGTTTTCGCTCGAGGGACTCCCCAGATCCTTCTCTATCTGGTCGTCATCCACCACCAGGCCCTCTCCCTGCGTCAGCAGTGGGAGCTCCTCCCTTGATCCGGAGTAACTGCTTGGTCCTGACAAAGGGGACAGGGGGGACTCAAGACCGTCACATTCGTCACCACTTGGGGACAGCATGCTTCCCACACCTGAGGTCACCGATTGGGAGCAGCGGGAGTGGTTGCTCGACTGGGACAGCTTCCGCTGCGCCTCCTCGCTCAGGTAGTCGACGCCGTTGTGGGACTGCTTGACGTCGTTGAGCACGGTCCCGCGGTCGTCCGCGGACACTAGTATCGTTGGTACGGGAAGTGTTGTTTGGCCGGGTAACGTCTCAACGCGCGTAGCTTGGGGCTCGAGAGAGGGAGAGACGCTCTCTGGAGCGACACAATCTAAGGCGGTCGGCTCTTCCACACTGATACTTTTCTTAGAGAGAGGTACCTTCTTCTTCTTGCGACCCCATCGCTGTTTTCGCTCGCCGCTTTGTTCTTCCGGGGCGAGCTGTTGTTTGCCTTTTCTATTGGCGCGAGGACTCGCGGGCCTAGTAAGGAGTTTAAGAAAGCCGCTACGAGCTTTTCGCTCCTGCACGGGTGAGTTCGGTTCGCTTCTCGACTGCTGCAAGTGCGTAGCTGTTCCTGGCACAGTCACGGAGAGTGCGCTACTCAAACTAGCGAGGGCCAACTGCCCTGGTCTCGTTCTGTTCACGGGTATCGAGAAGGTAGGATTCAATTGCAACGTTGTTACATCCTCGTCACTCGGCGCCATACTAGCAGCACTCATGTCGTCTCAGTTTAAAAAATATCACAAAATGGACTGTCTTCAAAACCGTACCTGCTCCAAAAAAACAACAGGCTTTTTTTTCCCTACTCAAAGGTGTTCTTCTCCGCTTTCGGTTCTTTCAACAAAACACACTAAGGTCACTTGGTATTTGCAATAAGGGGGTAACCGGAAGATATCGGAAAAAAAATGAAGTCATTAAAAAATTATACCGTATTAGGCAGTGGGAGGGGCTATCAACATTTAATCATGGACGAAGCAGGTAAAAACGAGCACTTCGCAAGTATACCAACGGACTTTTGTAATTTTTGTTTCATGCACATTAGGTCTTGCAAAACTTCTCGATAGGCTGCGTCTCGTCGGAGGGAATGAAGAACCCAAGGAAAAAGTTCTAGAAGAAGTGTCCCCAGAAGGGATAGTGAAACATATCCAATCGCTTCTCGCCTCTAATGACAGTGAGAACGGAATATTATCGAATTATAATCATTACGTTAGCCTACGTGATGCACAGGTCGCAAGGTGATGGTAATGACGGGAGCAGGCATTTCAACAGGTACTAACTTTCTTCAGTGTTGAATGATATGGGAGGGAGGGGGTGGGGTCACCACTGTGGGGGGTGGGGTCACCACTGTCCAGCAGTAATTTGAGTGCATTTGTTGCAGCTGCTGGGATCCCTGATTTTAGGACCCCAGGCACGGGTCTCTATGACAACTTGCAGAAATACAACCTTCCATCGCCACAATCTGTATTTGATATTGAGTACTTCAGACGTGATCCTAAACCCTTCTATCATTTGGCACGAGAATTGTACCCAGCCCATTTCAAGGTACTTGGAGGTGTTGCAACTTCTGTGCAGCAGTCCAGTCTTCTTGTCTCTTGTCCTGTCTGTATACACAGCCTACCTTCTCACATTACTTCATCCGTCTGCTTGCTGAGAAGAACCTACTATTAAGAAACTACACACAAGTACGCAAGCAGCTGTTAGTGTGATGTATTTCATTGTAATGTGTGTGTGTACATGTCTGTGTGCGTGTGTGTGTGTGTGGGGGGGGGGGTATTGCAGAATATTGACACATTGGAGCGACAAGCTGGCATCAGTGAAGACCTGCTGGTGGAGGCACATGGTGCCTTCCACAACGCACATTGTATTGACTGTGGGGCAGAGTACAGCCATGAGTTTGTCCGAGGTAAAGAGATTGGTGGGGGGTGGGGGTTGTATGTGTAAGGTCTAGGGAGGAGAGGAATAGTACTACAGGTGTGTATTGACCACATTCCATACCACACAGAGCTGGTTTTCAAGGGGGAAATCCCTATGTGTACACGAGCCGGGTGCGCAGTTCTCCCACCAGCTGAAAATGACACCTATCACGGTCTTGTGAAGCCAGGTTGGTTTGAAGTGCACAATGAATTTGCTTATATTGACTTTTTTTTTGTGTGTGTACCCAATTATAACAATAGACATCGTGTTCTTTGGTGAGGCTTTGCCTAAGCGCTTTGCGACGTTGGCTGAACAGGTGATGTGCTCTGTTGTGCTGCGGCAACCTGCTAACCACGACCAATGTAGGACACACAGCAGTGCAGATTGCTGCTAATTTTGGGGACATCCCTGGTTGTTCAGCCATTTGCATCCCTGGCAAGCAGGTGAATACAGTAGGGAAGGGGAGGGTTGAGGGAGAGATTTTGGAAATTTACCTTGTTGATTGCCTTGAAAATACCAGAGTGGCTGTCAGCTGTCCAAGAATGTTGGTTAATCTTCAGAAGGTTGGCTGTGTGGTAAGTCATTTGATGTGCAATGCAATGCAAAAAAAAAAAAAAAAAAAAAAAAGTCTGACTGCATATATCTATTTTTCCAAGTCTGATCCGATCTTGAAGCTGCTTGGGTTAGACACAGGGCTGGATTTTGACTCCCAGACAAATTCCAGGTCAGTTAATCAATGATTCACCCACGAAGGCAAGCAGCGTTTTCTCCCTGGGTCCTATCCATCCAATACACTTGGTTACTTACAGAGATGTGTTTATACAAGATACCTGCGATAATGGATGCAAGAAGTTAGCACAGCTGCTAGGATGGGAGGTAACGATGGGAGGTAACGATGGGAGGTAACGCGCTTAGTCTACTTATACTGTGGTCCGTACATGTACGACTCATTTTTTAGGATGAACTCATAGAACTGTACAGCAGAGAGCACAGTAGGCTGGGAACAAACGTCCAAGGACCAAATATTGAAAGCACCAGCCCAAGCAAGGAGGGCACCAAACAATTAAATTTTAAAATTTAAATTATTTTTTTAATTTGTGTATTGTATCGCGCGGTTTATTTTTTGAGCGAGATTTTTAACCCCTTTTGATAGTGTAAACAAACGCATGGAGATTCTGTTAAACGAAAGGTTAGTGAAACCAGTCGTCCTACAGACGTTTAATGCCTCGCGTACAGGACAAAACAGTTAGTAGCTGTACAAAAAGAGTACGAGCTTGTGTGTGAGCAACAGAAAAGGAGCCTTCTTCGCAATGAGGAGTTGCTTAGAGACATTCACAGGCTTCGACAGTTAACTCTTACTGTGGTGCCGTCGACGAAATTGGAAACGCTGAAGGTCAGGTGCCAAGTGCATAAATAGTACAATCACCTGTTGCGCGTTCCTTTGACCTTCAGAGTCAATATTTGGCACACGTGACCTCATTGTATCCTGAATGGATATGTTCCTCTCAAGCAGTCGGTGGAGCGATGACCCAGTTACAGCTCGAGCGTAGTAGTGTTGCTCAAGCTTGTAAGTGTGCCCCCAAAGTAATGTAGTATGACTACATTACATTGGCCTACCACCTGCAGCACCAAAAACCGACCAGCCATATTTAGGAGCTGCTATTGAAAGTGAGATTCTTCAAAATGGGAAAAGAATGTCACAGAATTTTTTTGAGAGGGACATTACAAGCCATGCTGGTGTGAAATTCAGTTGTCCTGTAGATCAATCGTCTCCGGGCAAGGCTGAAAGCAGTGACATTGGTACTAAGCCATCTCAGGGCAAGACTGAAAGCAGTGATGTTGGTACTAAGCAATCTCTGAGCAAGACTGAAAGCAGTGATGTTGGTACTAAGCCATCTCTGAGCAAGACTGAAAGCAGTGATGTTGGTACTAAGCCATCTCTGAGCAAGACTGAAAGCAGTGATGTTGGTACTAAGCCATCTCTGGGCAAGACTGAAAGCAGTGATGTTGGTACTAAGCCATCTCAGGGCAAGACTGAAAGCAGTGATGTTGGTACTAAGCCATCTCTGGGCAAGACTGAAAGCAATGGTTTGCAGTTACGCATTCCAGTAGCTGTACCAGAAACAGTCAGCTACAATTTAGTCCTTCCTGTCTTTGTTAGCAATCAGTCTGCTGACCTCAAAGCAGACAGTAATGGAGGTACAAGCCTTTTAGAGGACTCTAATGTTCTAGAAGTCAGTGATGAAGGCGCACTCACTCTAGAGGACAGTATTGAAGGCACAAACCTTCTAGATGGCAGTGGTGGTATATTAGACATGCATGATGATGCAGCAAAGGGATCAGGGCCGCTGCAGAACAACACAGACCACCACCGCTTAGGCAATGATGCAGCAAAGGGATCAGGGCCACTGCAGAACAACACAGACCACCACCGCTTAGGCAATGATGCAGCAAACGGATCAGGGCCGCTGCAGAACAACACAGACCACCACCGCTTAGGCAATGATGCAGCAAACGGATCAGGGCCGCTGCAGAACAACACAGACCACCACCGCTTAGGCAATGATGCAGCAAAGGGATCAGGGCCGCTGCAGAACAACACAGACCACCACCGCTTAGGCAATGAGTCTGATAGAGGTCAGCCTTGTAACCCCAAGCAGCTACAACAGAAGTCCCTTAGGTCTTCTGACTCCACGTACTCAGAAGATGAAGAAGAAGAATGTTGTCACCCTGATAAAGCACCCATTGATCATGTGCAGCAGGGCACACCCAGTGATGGTGGCACCAACTTGTCTCTCCTCAGTGGTATGGTACTGTACCAACTGAGCACAGCCAACCGCCAGCTTGCCCAAGGAAGACCACGTGACACTGATCCAGACATGCAGGCCGTGTGCACAAGACTCCTTAGCCAACTGAAGTCATTTGCGTCCTCCGTTGGTGGTATCTTGTCTTGTGATGAACATGACCAGAATACTTCTAGGTTGGTCGGTTACACCCAAACACACGCTCCCAAATGCACACACACACACACACACACATGCACACATATGCATGTACACATGTATGCCTGAATTCCATACACGTTAAGTTTTTTTTTCCCACCAGGGTAGTTGTTCATATTCAGCATCCTTCTGCATGTATATGCAGAGACATAACATCCTCCTTGCCTTAGTGCTCTGTTTTGCTGCAGAGGCACTGCCTATACCTACATACACATACAAATTATGCGTAAACACATTCACACAGGAAGGAGCCCACAAAGACTACACATGAATGTTTGCTGGTATGTGGCACAAATCCCCAGCGCAGGTTGATGCACTAAGCAAGGCGCTTTTGGTAACTGCAAATAATCTGCAGATTCATTGCCCACAATGCGTTGCTGGGCAAGCTTATGTAGCATTGTATAATGTGCTTGAATCTGTTTCATGGCCTTTGTACGCAGCATACCACCCGAGGCCCAGCTCCCTTCACAGTGGGACCCTCTGTGGCCCAGTCTTGTGGAACACTTTCATCTCCTCTGCAGTGGAGGTAGGACTGGGGAGGAGGTGGCCGCTTTGCTCACTCCCGCTCTGGCACCGGAGCGTTCTGACACTGCCGAGGCTTCTTGGCAGTTGCTGTCCCTGCTGCGTCGCCATGGTAACCTTGCAGCTCCGAAGGCTAGCAGTGACTCTGAGCACACAGCGGATAGCAGTGATGAAGCCAACGTCTCCAAGGAGACCACTGGTGTTGCTCTCAACGAGTCAGCTGCATATCGGTCTTTGGTGTTGACCATGGGCGCGAGGAACAGCGACGAGGATGACGACGGTGGCAGCTCATCTGTTGGCCTTGTGGGTGACGATGGTCTCCCCATAGCAGAGATCAATGATAACACAGAGGGTGCTGTAGTGACTGTCGCTGATGTGACCCACCAGCTGCCTCTTCACCAGAGGTGTGCGCTCTCACACCACCTTAACGTTAACAGTGTGGTCACCTCTTTGTCTCCTGCCCCTAAAGGACTCCGCAGTCTAGCCCCACGTCAAGCAGTGAAGATGGTGACGAGGCATCGTCGTGCCCCGTGTCTCCTGTTTATATTCCTACAGCCATTGAGAAGAGGTGAGCAGAAAATGTTGAGTAAAGGCCTTGCAACTTTATCCTCATGGTCCCTTCAGACCTCCACAGCAGAAACCCAATGCCATAAAGAAGCTGGGTTAGTTAGATCCTTCGGTGAGGCATATATATCACTAATACCCCCCCCCCCCCCCCTTTCAGGCTTCTGGAGTGACTCTGACCCTGAGGATCTTGAGCTACCTTCATTGAAGAAAGATGACAATTCTGACTTCTGATAACTTGGAAAGTTATTCTAAGCTGAAAGGCTAATTAAGCCACCCCCAGAATGGACAATGGTGGGCTGGTTATAATGGATGCTAATTGATCCATCAGGAAGTGGACATAGACAAATTTTTTTTAAATACCAGGAAGTAGTAGACAATGGTATAATTAGGTGGGTACATGAATGGATACAAATATTGTGAAGACTTTAAACCTTCCACCCTCTAACTTGGTGTTGGCCCCCAAATGCTACTCCTCTTGATCTGAGACAGCTTCATCTGAAGGGGAGACAGGATATAACTTCTCACACACACACACACACACAGCCTCCTTTATGCTCACTCACACCACACACCATTTTGATCCATTTCATCACTTCTGGCCTGAGAACTGCAAGCTGGTGCAGGTAATTGTGATAGAATTTCTTGACCCTGGCAGTAAATAATGTAAAGTGTGTGTGTGTGTGTGTGTGTGTGTGTGTGTGGCTGTGCACAGCCTTCAACTGTACTTGAAGATCTCTGTTCCTCAGGTTGCCCACTGAAAAGGCTTCTTGGCAGTCATGGTGTGTTAGTATATCCTAATAGTTTTAATCAACGGTAACGCTCCAGCACCAAACACTATGCCTCCTCCCCGTACCATTACTCTGAACATGAACTTCTCGAGGATTTTCTTCAGCTTGGGCACATACTTTGTAAGTGTAATGTCCCTCTCAACCTGAGCAAGCGGATGGTGGTTGTATGATCAGGGATGAAAGGTACGGTTATATAGACAAGGGGCAATGCTACCAGCTAGATAGCCCTTGCCTTTGAGTGACCACAAAAGGTATGGAAACTTCTGGTACTCTTTTGCAAGGTCTTGAGCAACGTAAGTACTTCATCCTGTATAAACAGGTTGCTACCCCAATGTTCTTCCTCCTCACACTGGCTAACTTTACCTTGTGTGGTCTGAACTCCATATCAATCACCGGCATTCCAAACTTGAGCAAGGCTTCTATGTACAGTGTACCGTACTACGAGGGAACTGACTGGTTAGTGGAAATGTTAGCAGAGAGCTTGCCTTCAAAGCAGCCAATAGCACTGTGCGCTTTTCAAAGGACTAGACGGAGACAAAGGTGAGAGGGATGCCAAAGATGGTCTGCATGCGACATGCCTTCACAAGGGTGACTAACATATGTAGGACATTTGCAGAGAGGTGTATACACTGTAACCTATCCAAAAGGACCTGTATGGTGTGAGGAGGAGAGCTGAGGAACAAGATGAAGTGATGGGAGGGGCTTACCTCAGGGGAGGGGACTGTCCCTTTGTTTGGCAAAGGAATTGCTTTCATTTGGCCCACAATGAGAGCCATCATGCATTTGTAAAAGCATGGGAAGGTGTCGCTGTTGGGAGGAATGGTGGGGTGCCATGGTAACATGGCCCACAACATGTCTGGATGTTATTACAATCCTTGGTGACCCTGGCACATAACCTCTCTGCCCACTAACCACTATGGACCTCCCCCCCCCCTTCCACTATGGGCCTTCCTTCCCCTCCCCTACTATACCTCCTTCACTATGGGCCTTCCTTCCCCCCCTCCCCCCCCCCCCCCTTCCACTATGGGCCTTCCTTCCCCCCCTACTATACTCTCCCTCCCTCCCCCAACCTGTTTCTACCTTGACAGTGTTGGGAAGACAGTTGAAAACTCCTTGCCACCCTCTCCTATCAGTTCAGGAACAGCCTTGTGACACATCTCTTCCACTGCGTTCAAAGGCTCTGCAGACCACTCGAAGTAGTACCTTGTGTGTGAGGGGGGGGGGGGGGGGGAGGGGAGGAAAGGAGGAGTTAACCCTTGTCCTTTTTGTACAAAGCCTTTCCCACTTCAGAAGGTACTCCAATGCTTCTGTCCTGTGCTGGGTTGTTTCTGTGGTACTTGCAACCCAGGAATGCTTCAGAAGCTGAGTGCAAATTTTAGCTTGCAGCAAAGAATGTGGTCATATTGCATATGAAGTCATAGGAAGTCATATGCATATATGAAGTCATATGCATATATGAAGTCATATGCATATTAAGGTCAAGAGGTCATGGCTCATTTTTGGACCTACCTACACGCTTCTGAGCTGCATCTGATTGGCACGTTTTGCATATTGAAACAAGAAGCTTTACATAGGGATGGGCACACGAGAGTTGTGGCAGGTGTTGTGAGAATCTTTCGAAATACATACAGGCACCCCTTTTGGGTCAGAAAGTGAAAATACGCTGTTGCAGAGAGAATAAACAAGACAAGCCCCATACTTGGCAACCAATCCAATGTCCCTTGAAACAGCAGTATGGCTTGCCCTGGTTAGGATGTGCTCGAGACTTCGTTTGAGAAGAGGAGCATAGGTTGGATCTGACAGCTGAGGCCTTCAGGGAGGTACACGTGAGGCACAGGTGTTTAACCACACCCACACTCACCAAGCAAAAAATACAGCTAGGGTCTTGAAGAGAAGGACCAGACAGGTGCACTGCGTGGGGTAGTCGGGAGAGAAACCATCATCCGCATCATCATTGTTGATATTCATAGATTGAGACTGGTCAAGAAATAGAAAACCAACTCATGAAGTGTGACACCACCCCCCCCCCCTACTGAGTCAGGCCACACAAACACTCACACACACACACACACACACGCACACACACCTGAAAGAAGGTGTAGGTGCTCTCAAGATGGTCGCACAAGGCAGGCATCAGTTCGACCATCTTCTCTGCAAGCTGCACTGTTGTATTATCAGAGCTACCTTTGTGCTGCAAACACCATCAACCCATCACATGTAATGACACCATCAACCCATCACATGTAATGATGACACCATCAACCCATCACATGTAATGACACCATCAACCCATCACATGTAATGCATTCACATGACCATCAACACATCACATCAATCACCTTAGCACCTGCAGTGATAGGACCTTTTGCCCTTGATGCAAACCCAACTGCAGACATAAGAGTTGTAGAGACTTTGCTATGGAGGTCTTGTAGTAGGAATAGTAATTGAGCAGGTTGAATAGCCAACTCTTCCCTCTCCTTTGTGTGCTGTTCAGAGTCCATGACGGTCTTTGACAGCGGCGCATAATGAAGGATTGCAAACACCTCCAGGTCTAATTTCCTACATCAAAAGGAATCCCCTCATATTCATTGTCTCACTACATCACAAACCTGAGATATGGGGACACCTTGTCAATGTTGTTACCAGTGGAAGAACTGATCGCTGCAGGTATGGTGGGGCCCTTTTCCTGAGAAACTGACTGAATACCCTGGGGAGAGGGTTGCAACGATTTCGTTAGTGGCGTAAGCTTGGTGACAAGCCTACTGTGTCAGTGAGCTGAAGAGTTTCTTTGCTGAAGAGGTGAAATGAGGTGGAGAAAAGAAAAGTGAGAACACTCCACACACAGTGAGGACACTCCATACACAAGGACACTCCACCACACACAAGGACACTCCATACACAGTGAGGACACTCCACACACAGTGAGGACACTCCACACACAGTGAGGACACTCCACACACAGTGAGGACACTCCACACACAGTGAGGACACTCCACACACAATGAGGACACTCCACACACAGTGAGGACACTCCACACACAGTGAGGACACCCCACACACAGTGAGGACACTCCACACACAGTGAGGACACTCCACACACAGTGAGGACACTCCACACATAGTGAGGACACCCCACACACAGTGAGGACACTCCACACACAGTGAGGACACTCCACACACAGTGAGGACACTCCGCACACAGTGAGGACACTCCACACACAGTGAGGACACTCCACACACAGTGAGGACACTCCACACACAGTGAGGACACTCCACACACAGTGAGGACACTCCACACACAGTGAGGACACTCCACACACAGTGAGGACACTCCACACACAGTGAGGACACTCCACACACAGTGAGGACACTCCACACACAGTGAGGACACTCCACACACAGTGAGGACAGCCTTACGATTTGGCCTTGCTAGGTTTGGAGGAAGCTGATGTGTCAGTAACGCCCAACAGAGGTAAAAAATCGGATGTGACTAAGGAAGAGGAGGAGGAAGTGGAACACAGGGTGAGGGTAAGAGGAGAGGAACACAGGGTGAGGGTAAGAGGAGAGGAACACAGGGTGAGGGTAAGAGGAGGAGGAACACTGGGTGAGGGTAAGAGGAGGAGGAACACAGGGTGAGGGTAAGAGGAGGAGGAACACTGGGTGAGGGTAAGAGGAGGAGGAACACAGGGTGAGGGTAAGAGGAGGAACACAGGGTGAGGGTA